>CAUYSK010003665.1:0-74770 GCA_963575035.1 Avahi laniger | reverse complement strand
GGGTGGGGCTTCTAAGACCCACACTCCAGAGCAGGTCTCGCTCCCCTTCACCCTCCCCTTCTCTGTGGCCTCTCCCAGGCCTCTGTCAGCAAGCGGGGCCTCAGGCCCATGGATCCCTCTGTCTGTGACATGAGCCTGGAGGTTCCCTACCCAGGATTGCAGCCTGGGCTGGGTGCACAGCCTTCTTTTGGGAGGAGGGTTGCCACTCCGGCATGCTGATCTGCCCCTGAAGGCACACACTC
This sequence comes from Avahi laniger, assembly GCA_963575035.1. Taxonomy (NCBI): domain Eukaryota; kingdom Metazoa; phylum Chordata; class Mammalia; order Primates; family Indriidae; genus Avahi; species Avahi laniger. The sequence goes on along the minus strand of CAUYSK010003665.1, from coordinate 74,528 downwards.
CTCAGGAGGCTCTTTCACAGATCTCTCTTCTGTGCCCCAGGGCAGTGCGATCCTGACCTGGGTGTATGGGGTCTGGTCTGCAGGCCTTTCCCCTGGACCCTGGAGATCAATCCCTCACCCTGCCAGGGGGAGGAGTGCTGGTCTTGAATCACCTACAGTGTGCCCAAGCTGGATCTATTTCACTCCACCTCGGGATTTGCCCACTCTCCTGGAGTCCCCAGGCAAGCAGCACCTGGGAGCGCTGGTGGGTAGGGAGCTCCTAGTCTGAGTACCCCTAAGTCTGCTGTAGGGCCCCAAAGGAAAGGTCCCGTTCCTTGGAGATGCCTCCATGTGGTGGCTAAATTGTCTCTCTGAGCACCCCCAGGTAGAGAGGAGGAAGGAGAGAATGGAGCAGTATGATGTCTGCTGATACTCTCAGGTCTGTGCGCAGGGAGGTGCCCCAACGGGGCTAGGAGCCCGGGGCTGAGGCCGCGAGTGGCCACTACTCAATGGAGGCAGCTGTCTCTGGGCAGGTGTCGGCAGGTCTCTTCAACCACTCAGAAGCCCACCAACAGTCCGAGATGCAGGGGAGGGGAAAGTTATCTGCTCCACCTACCCTTGTCACTGGTCTCCAAGCCTCTCGGAACTTTTCTCCTTCAAGTTCTCCTCCGCAACATCTTCCCGTGGAGTCTCCTGTAGTTTCAGGCACCCTTCCTTCCGACCCTCACCCGATCTATGTTTCTCTGATAGTTTAATTTTTTTCTCTTTCTTCTAAAATTTGTCTTTTTTGCAGAGACACTCTGACTGGTGGCTTTTCTTATCTGCCATCTTGGCTCCTCCTCGAGAAAATTTTTAAATATTTATGAATTCATCTTAAAATAACAATAAACTTATTACATGTTAGTATAAATGACATATTTTCATGGGAAATAACTAGATCTCCCCCAAAAAATTAGAAGATTGGCATTGTTTTACATTTTTGCAAATATTATTAACATCAAGCTTAATAGAAAACAACTGGACTCTCATATCTGGTTCCACATTCAATGTGTTGTGATACCACATGTCCTACAGCCTCTAGAAAACTCCACTACTCCACTGTACACTCATGAGATAATGGAAATTCAAAAGTTGAATAGCACCTTCATATTATTAGGAACATAGTTTTGACCTCCAGGACTTCCTGAGTGGATCTCAGGAATGCCATGGATCGCTGAAAGACACTTTGAAAACCATAGAAGTTACAGGAATTATAGATCCTATAAGACAAAAATAAATAAGGGGTGTATGATCTTTCAAGGAACGAGATCTGAAAGAGAAAAGAAAAGCATATTCCCATGAGTCCTCATAAGGAGAGTTTCGTGTAATGTGGTGTACTCCACCCTCAACACCAGCCTGATAATAAACACAATTGCAAGTGGTATATGATTAGACATTCAGAAAGGAGGTGTACACACATTCCCCTATTTCCCATAATTTATAACTCTGGACAAGATGTGAGTTAATGAAATCAATACTTCCTGTAATTGATGTCAAGTGCATTTTGTAATTATGTTTTGTGGCCTGTGACTTTTATGAGCTTGCTCCATAAAACAATTAACAACTCTATAAAAATAATACTTTTGACATTGCTGTTTTCACTTACAAGCTTCTACTAGACCCATGTTGTGAAAAAAGTATATGACACCACTAAGCTTTATGATTGATTTTTAATACCTGAAAAAGATATTATTTCTCCTATCTCCAAAGATTCTATTTTAATAGCCTTTTTAATTATAAGTCTTTAATAGACAAAATTGCATAGTAGTTAAGAGAATAACTTTGGAGTCAGAGGCACACAGGTTTGAATCCTAATTCTGCCTCCTACTAGTTTGTAAACTTGAACACTTCGTTAGACTTCTTCGAGCCTCAATGTCCTCATACGTAAAATGGGAGTAAGAATAGTAGCCGCCCTGTTAGGTCATTGTGAGAATGACAGATAACACAGAGGAAACCATTAGTTCTGTTCTTGGCATTTAAAAAGCACTGGAAAATGTCAGTTATCATTAACTACAAGTATCATTGACTCTCTTTCTGACAGCCTTTCCCTCCCAGGATCACTCCTTTGGTCATCACTCCAATGTCCACACAAGGGCCCCAAAAGGAAAGTGAGAAGTGATAGAGGAATAAGGACCAAGAGAAGGAAAGGCCAGAGAAGACACAGAGATAGAGTTAGGGACTTGGTGCTGGGGCGAGATCGGGGTTGGGGGGGACTAGAACAGGAATTAAGTAGACTACAAAGATTGCCATGTCAGAAGCTCTGATCCTTCCACAGGATAGGTAAGGAATACCACCTAACACTGAATTTCTATGCCTGTGCTTCTATTTCTTTTGAGAGGTCATTACTGACACATTTTATTTATGGACTCTTTGTGCCTAGTGCATTACCACTCGGTTCCCTACTGGTCATGCTGGTTGACTCCCAATAACCCCAGGTAATTAGTTTAAGCCATTATTGGTAATAATTCATTCCCCTTTTTGATGATTGGTTTAGAAATTAATATGTGACCCAACTCTGGCTTAGAGCACGTGAGACAAAATCAGCTTTAGGAGGAGAGGGTATAATAGATGGATTATTGCTCAATAAATATTTGCTACCTTCCTCTTCCCACTGTGAGTAGAGTTTACTTCCCCACCTGACTTGTGTTGGGCTTGGCTGTGGAACTTGTTTTGGCCAGTGGAATGTTAGGAGATGGGGACCACAGGGCTCCAGTGTGCTTACCCTATGTGACTTGTTCTTGCTCTCTACTGATTCATGTTCAAAGCAGGTGTTCTAAGTAATTGCTGTCAACTTAAAAATAATCAAAAGGGTCAGAATCTAGTTTAAAGAAAGTTTATTCAAGTGCAAAATTTGAGGACTGTCAAGGAATACGTGATATCCCATCTCATTTACATTCTTTGATCCTGACTACTGCTTTGCAGCTTCCAGACAGAATGCAATGGAATGCAGACTGGGAAGACATCAGAAGATCCCACATCACCAAACAAGTACTGCATTGGTAGGCAGGAGCACCATGAGCTCAAACAGCCCCTCCCATATTTAGTCAGCAATTACTGTAGATGGCTTCCCAAATATAGGCATGCCCCCTTTGTGGGGAGGACTGTGTGTCTAATGCCTTCTGTCCCGGACTCCTGTGTTCCTGGAACTTTTCTACCAGACACACACACCACACACACACACACACACACACACACACACACACACACACACACACAGTTTCCAGTGAATCAAAGGGAGCTATAATTATCAGACTAGGATCTCTCTACTAGTCCTTTTTGAAGTTTCTGAACCTATTTCTAATTCCTCTTTGCCTGTCAATAAACTTCCACCCTTGATTAATAATCTTGACTTTACCCATCCAGCAAACATATACCAAGTACCTACTATGCATGGGCACCATGCTAGGTATTAGAATGCTCACTAGACCTTGCAATTTGCTACTGCCACGTCTGCACAGTTGCCCCCTCCATCCTGACAGGGTCGAAAGCAAGTGCTTAAATGCAAAGAGTTCCTGACACTCTTTCCTGAAGCACATTATTTGATCACCGAAAACACTATGCAGAAAATTAAATTGAGCTGTCAAATTGCATTTCTATATCTGGTCATTCGCTTCCTAGAACCTCCTTTTTCTCCCAAAGACACTACTGCCACCCAGAAGAGATGAAAACACTATCTCTGCCTCAAGTCAGTTAGTTTTCTTCCTTGAACTTCAGGACGACTAGAGATCTATTTGCTGTCAAGAATGGGAGACTCCTTCGGCCTCCCATTATTCAGTAACGAGCTGTTCCAAAGGTTTATTAAACCTTGGCAAATTTCCCATATGGCAACCACAGTGATCTTTGTAAATTGCAGATAAGATGATGTCACTGGTCTTTCTCTCTCTTACAAGGAAAACCAGATTTCTTACTTGGCATTATAAGGCCCTCACCCTCTCTAATAAAATCATCCTTCCTGTTTGGTCTCTTCCACATCTCTATCACATAATTTTCTACCATTTTTCACTATCTGAAATTATATCACTCATTTGTTTAATTGACTCCCCCCAGTAGAGTAAGAAGCTCCTTGAAGGAAGTGGGTGTGACTATCTCATTGTCACTGGTTCAGTATCTAGCACAGTGCCTGGCTCATAGCAGGCACTCAATAAGCATTTTTTTAATGAGTTACTTTATTAATAAAGGAATAGTGTTCGGGTGTCCTTCACATTTTATAAACATTCTTGGGGAAGCGAACAGCACCTTTTATTTCAGGAATTTCTGTTCTTTCCTTTGGGAATCCCTAACGACCACTTTTTCAGTCACCCTCCTGGGACTAGATGTGTTCATAATAATCCCCTTTTATACTTTTACAAACCAATGAGCTCATTGAGCTCGTGGGCATCAGAAAGCCCTGAGAACCACCACAGAATTGTGGTTAGGTTTGACACAACTTGTGGCTGCTGCGATATTTTTGTTTTACAGAGTGATTTTTTTTTTCCTTCAGAGACGCAAGATCCTCCATCTACACACAAACCAAGAATTTACCTTTCTTTCCTCCAAAAACCACAAAATATGGTGCTGAATTTTTATGAATTTTTTAATGTTACCAGGTCTGAGGTTTTTTTCCAGTTGTTATATGATAGCTCAATGTGTCACCAATAACTCTAAATTCTTTAAAACATTTTTTAAAATCTATGGATTTATTAAGCACTAAGTTGTAACTATAGTTTAATTAACTTTGAAGTCCAAAGAACTTATTTTCTGGGAAAAGAGTAGAATTACAGCACCTAGGCAGGCTTACATTGAAGATGTGATTGAAAAGGTGGCATGAAGAATGAAATAGAGTGTGGGGTGTAACAGCTATCAGTATAGTCCTCAAGGTTGCTCCTCTAACTGTGGGGGTATCTCAGCATCTTGTTCTTTCACAGGGACATGAATGACTCAGAATCAGCAAATGGACAAGCTGGACAAGCCCTAAACATCAGCTTGTCCACACTTCTACTACAAACTGACCCAGAAATTTTGGTCCAGGGAAGAAAAATCCACTAGAAATGGAGGAATGGCCACAAAAAGAATTTCTCTTGCCACTGGCACTGTCATGCCCAGACCTGCCGGTCTGCTTCAAAGCACGGAACTTGCGGAAGACTGACAGACTCCCAAAGATGCGTTTGCCAGACTCCCAAAGATGCGTTTGCTCTTGTTCCTTTCACCAAAAGCCATGATGAGGTCTCAGTGCAGTGAATAAACAGAAGTAAAAGTCCAGGTTATCACTGGGAATGGGAGGGAATGAGAGTGAAATAAAACCCCTGAAATTTGTCACCAAGAAGGGGAAAAACACAACAGCCGTGGAAACACACGGGGAGACCCACATCAGTGTATCCTAACTGATGGCTCAGGATGCTTGATTCACTTCCCCTTGAAGTAAAAGCAGGGGGAGCCGACTCGAACGCCAGGACACCTCGTGTTCTGGAGGAGGAACAGACAGCAAGGAATCAGCAACTTTTCATAGCCATGGATGGAATATTTCTGGAAGGCTACACTGCCTTTGTTACTGAGAAGCTGTACATCATCAAAGGAGGCAGGGAAAGGTCATATTCCCATGGGAATTTACCCTGCTTTCGATGCAATGCCTAAGCAGGCTCATTTATTCCCTTCTTATTCATTTCCCTCCAGCTGCTACCAAGAACCCCCAAAATGTTCAGCTACAAAGTTAACGCACATTTACAGCCTGGGAGTATTTTCCTTTCACCAAATTGGGAGAGAAGAGTGGGGAGGGAGAAGGGAGGTAATTCAAGTTGCTCTATTGTTGGGAGTGAAGGGAGTAATTCCTGCTTATATCAGCAGCTTGCTGAGTTCTGCCATCATTCCTACCCCCTTTATTTTATTTATCTCTTTACGGCCTATCTGATAATGCTATAACCATTTCCTGTTGTATACTGGCTGAGGAAGCTTTCTCCAGACCCAAGAGCAAATCAATAAAAGTAAGCCATGGCGATTCATAAAAATAAAATTGTCATCATTATTGTTCAATTATTGCTGTGTCTGTGGAAAGAATCTCAAGAACTGAAGGTTTCTTGGCTAATATTTATAATCTGCGTTGAACGGTGTTAATGAACGAGTGGGTGTGCATTAGACTGAAATGCAATGGTGTTTGATTTATACCAAGTCCAGGTCTGATTGCTAATGTTAAATCCATTAAAGTGTCTCTTAGATCTGCCTTAATGTACTCCCCTGCATATAATAGAGCTTAAACATACCCGTTTACTTAGCTTTTCATTATTGGTTGAATATTTGTCTTTATTACATTATCCCCATGATAAATTTGACTTATGATAGTTTAAAAAACAGCACTTCAGGAAAGCTAAGCTTTTAAAAGGCTACAGAAGTAATTCCAGATTCCTCAGTCTTCCCACAGATAAAAGAGCAGAATATCCTCAAATAATTATTATTTTTAAAAGTTCAAACTGTTAAATCTGAGCATGTCCCAGATCACAAAATCGAGATGCTCAGGGAAAGAAGAAATATTTCGCCCTGGAAGGAAAATAACAAACAGAGAAATGAAAGCTATCTGCCTAAGCTGCCACCTTTGGAGTGTCTCTGGGGTAGAAAGCTTTCTGTATTCCTTTAATTCCTTTAAAACGCCTCTCCCGGAAGGAATCGTAAAGCACAAGTGTAAATAGGAACAACAGGTTGAAAAGACTTAGGCGTAATCATCAAGAATGTCTTCTAAGGTCAACCATGTCGCAGGGATTCTGTAAAGGATAGTGAGTATGAAACACACCCGCCGGCCTGTGCTCCCCTCCTTCAATCTACAAGAGTTCTCCATTCACAGCCTGGGCAGTCCCAGGCGACAGACGCCAAGTCAATTTGGGGTGTATTTCTGATGCTTCTCCCTCCGCGCTTCACTGGCTTTACTTGAAAGCTTGGCTCCTGCTAAGTCCGTGTTTGCTGATGTGTGTCTGGATTAGGGCGAGGAACAGGCTTCCTGTTCATTTCTGACAACATTGCAGCTACCTCTGGCTTCGGAGGTCCACGCCATCCTCACATAGGAGACCCAAGATGAAGATGGGAGACACAGCACAGAAGAGGAACCCTGAGGATCTGGATTTGATGAAGTAAGAGAAACAGATAGGTAAAATGAATAAATCACTCCAATAAAGTAGCTAGACGTGAATCCTAAAGTAATAGAGAGAGGATTCTCTAAATACTTTCGTGGTTATTTGGTTCTTACCTGCGGTGTGGACAAAATTTCTCCAATCAACAGGTATTAGGTATACTCACGCTGGGTAGTGTGGGAACTATGAAGAATAGACCATATAGCTTCTTCCCTCAGTAGTTTTATTTTGTTGAGAGAAATGAGAAAAGTATTTACTAAATTGAATAAACAGAGATAAATAAGAAACATAAAATTTCAACTATTGCAATATGTCATGAGCAGCTCAGACAGTAAGTGTTGTGCGCACAATGGGTGGGGATGCGAAAGGTGGGTCCTTGCAGGGGATTTTAGGGAGCAAGATGGTCTCAAGAGGGCTGTGAGGAGTGGCTTTATGGGAAGGGGACATGTGCACAGAAATAGCAAAGTATTACATGCATTTTGATGTAAATTAGGCGGAAGCATATTTTAACACTGAAACACATACACGCAAATGAAATTACCAAATCCAAGTATTTGTCACATATTTTTCATTAAACATGTACATTTCACTGAACCTGTACATTTAGTACCACCTGGTACTAAACACTGACGTAGCCTCAGATTTACATAAATAAATCTAATCCTGGCTTGAATCTACAGTCAACTCTATTTTTGATGGCTTCAGATTTCATGATGAAATTTTGAAACAGCTTACTAAGAGACACACTAGAATTAGGCTTTATCAAACTACAAGGTTGTTTTAAATATATAGATAGATTTAAGACCACTAGATTTATTTATTTAGCTTTGTTCCATGAGGTACTAAGTGAGAATGAAAAAAGAGTAATTCAAGGCTTGCAATATGTGTTGCTAAGGAGTTGTCACGTTATCTGGCTGCTGAGATTCAGAAAAGAAACACTTTCCCCATCATAAAAATTAGTTATAGACAAAAAAGTCCTTCTTGGAATGATGTGTAGACAAAGAATTAAAAAACAAAAACGTGTACTGTCATTTGAAATAATGCTACTGATCCTTTTTCCTTAGGGGATAATGGTGACGGTTCTCCCCATAACAGGGATGAATTTACTTTGATCCTTCCACCATCTCTCATTCCATTTTTCTTTGACTAATGGAGGCACAAATTTGGGAGTTGACTAACCAGGTTAATGATACAATGAGTGCCCAAGCAAATACAGGACAAAACGAGTATGCACCTTGAATTAGAAATGCATACAGGCAGAAAAAGCAGCCCACATAGGGGTCTGGATTATAGTTAAAATGTTTACCAACATGATAGATCCCTGAGCTGAAGGGACTATTGGACATGATGGCATTCCCCTCAATCTCTGAGGTCCTATGATTCTATGATTTCCAGAACAAGAAAGGAGAGGGATTCCTGCCAAGGTTGGGAAAACAGAGGGAATAGAAGAAGAGGACTAACATTTATTAAGCACCTACTGTTTGCCAGAGAAAATGATAAACATTCTACACACAATATCCAATTTGATCTTCACAACAGTACTATTATATTATCCTCATTTACCAATGAGTAAACTAAAGCCCAGAGAGGTTACTTAATAACACATGGTTACAAAGGTACTAGGTAGCTAGGCAAGGATTTTAGCCTCAGTAAGTGTAACCAGGGTTGATACTCACAATATTTATCAGCCAGTATGGTGTGAGTACTGGTGAATCCAGCAACAACCAGTTGGAAGGGACACAAGATGTGAACAACCTGCACGTCATACCTGCAGGAATCAGCCCAGGTTTAACTCAGTGCCCAAGTTCTTTCTATTAAACATCGAAGACAAACTTGAATTCAGTCTTCGGATCCTAGTTTTGTCTCTAAAATAATGTTCTCATTTATGTAAACAGTCATGTATGTTTTTGATAATTAAAACATTTTAAGTAAACATCCATCAATCCACTTAAGTACCTCTTATTTGGGGAAGAGGTGGTTGTTCTCTGAATACAGTAAAGCAAAAACAAGAAAAAAAAATACTATAACATTTTATCTGCACTGTAGTACATAGGATATGCTTCAGTTATCATTGGCAAATAGTCAAATCATCATTCACTTTCCTCAGTGCTAATGCAAAGTAAATCTGAAAAGCACCAAAATAAATGAATTGTTTTGAAATACAGGGACTATGCCTTGCAAAAGTGAAATATGCATTTATCTCTAAATTGTAAGGTAATATCAAATCAAGACAAATCGAAGTTACTTTAAACTTATCTCAATTGAATATGATTCTGCAATTATTATTTATAACCTGAAAATAAATCAATATGGAAAGACCCTATAGTAAATGGCTTTTCAGAGTCACTATTCACACATAACATCAAAGATATTGACAGGTAGATGATAAATTACATAGATTAGATAGATAATTGATGGACATATAATTTCATTTATCATGTGAAGATATTATTGCTATTATCTGACCTTTCCAAAAATTATACAGTGACCTTGTATCCACCATGTAACTCAAGTTTAATCCTTGACATTGAAATGCAGTACCTCAGAAGGCATATTAGCATGGAATGTAGCCATGGGAGAAAAAATAAAAGTTTTCATTTAGAAGAAGAATGCTTTAGGACATAAACGCTTTATAGAGAGGAAATGAGAATCTGGTAGAGACAGCTAAAACCTTTAAAAAAAATTACAAAGCAATTACAGTAACCCCTGTGTTCTTCAGCAAAATCTGGAAAAGAGATGTTCTTTTCAATCAAAAGTTGTGGATTTTCTATGTAATCAACTACATGCTCCGAAGATAAATGGATTCTTGACTGGATATGATACAAACAAATTCTCTAGAGAAATGCTAAATATTCTAGAAATTTCTTCGGGGGGAATTATAACAAATGTCCTGTTCTTCAGAGGCAAGTGGGCTTCAGTGGCTGAAGCAGAGATGGAAAGGAGGGGCCTGAGCTCGAGTCCCAGCAACGCCATAGCTCTGTGACCTTGGTCAAGCTACTTCCTCTGTGTCTCAGTTTTTCATCTATAAAATGGGACGATTACCTCCTCCTCCAGTATCTAGTGATCACTGTGAGAGCTGATACTCAAAATACATAACGTCTAATGCAAGGTGGTCATTTAATATCAACCCTGTTTATCCTTCACGTCATTCCAGGAAGGACTCAGGCAACTGACAAAGGAAGCACGGTACCAAAAGAAAAATTATTTTTTTAAGTCAAAGAATTAAAGGCAAGTAGAACATAAAGTCCAACCATAAGACAAAGCAGAGAATTAATATAAAGAAAAGTACCAAATTTGGAAACGCATTGCTTGCAAGGGCTAAATTGACTCTTCATCCAGTAAAGAGATTCTTGATTTCTCAGTTACATAATCTGTCAGCCTCTGCTACTGGTATCTTTGGGTTTTTTCCAGATGTTCTTTGAGACTCTGCGAGAAGGAAGAAAAGTAAAGAAACATTTATTCTGTGTCCACGATTCCTGGTGCAATGTCAATGTCAGCCCTTTACAAATGTTGTCTCATAAAATCCTTACACCAGCACTGACGTAAATGAATTATTACCCTCATTTTACAGATTACAAGAAACAGAGGTCTTGAAAGGAGGATAAAATAATCTGAGTCTGAACCCTCAAATGTCTATTTATTTCATTGCTGTAGCCATAATTTCAGATGAATAAAATAGAAACAAATAATCTTAAACAAATAATGATTTAACAGAGAACCCTGAACGCTATTATGGAAATTATGTTGGTGTCCCCAGGAGACACAAATGTGGTGGACCATCCTTAAGATAATGTAGTAAGCCATCAAATAAGGTTAGATATGGACATGAAGGATTTATTTCTACTGTAAAAACTATGTTATTGACCCTGGAGAAATATTTTCAGTAAAAAATCATCGGATATTTAAATTCACTTAAAAATTCAAATTATAACTTGTACCACACAATAGTTCATTCACCAATAATATGTATTGAGCATCACACAAGATACTGGGAATATAAAGGTGAATAAAATGTAGTCTCCACCCTGAAGAAACCTATATCATTTTAATAATCATATGTTCAGTTATAACAGATAATGTGATGTGTTAATAATTATATTTTTAAGTTGTGTTTGGGGTATGATTTGTAATTAAAAATATATTTTCGATTGGTCTATAAATCCATTATGTTCCTAGCACTGGGTTAGGCATTAAAGAACTTATAAAACCATTAAACAAGTGCAGAGTATGAGCCTCCCAACATCTCCCCTCACATGTGGCTAAGTCAGCTACTAGGCAGTTAGGTTAGCAAGACTAAACACCTTGGCATCAACACTCAAATTGAACAGCATCATTGGTTATTTTTTGGCATCACAGCTAACTCTAACCAACACAGCCAGGCCCCGCTATGAACAAAGACCCTCAGTCTAACACTCAAATAGCTTCTTTCTTCAATGCCCCTTCTGTCCATTCTTAAGCCTCAGCATTCTCCCAACTGTCCCCTTGAACCGCTGACTTGACTCAACAGCCTTTCCTTTCTGAAAGTTCAGGGCATCCACCCACTCTCCCACCCCACTTCCTTTTCACAGTTACTTGCTTCCTGCTTTCTGGTTACCTTCCATGCTACTTCAGACCCTGGCATCTGCATTAGAGTCCTTGTCTGAGCCTGTCTCCTGGTATTATCGTGGTGAAATTCAACATCCAGGTCCAAGATATGCCCACACTCTGTAGCAGCCACACCCAGCCCGGATCTGCCTGCTTTCTTTCTTCTCCTCTCTGCAATCCCTTCCCGTAGCTCATCCATTCCCACAGCCTCAATTATTATCCCTAATGATGCCCAAATCTCTATCTTCACCCCAAAATAGTCCCCAGAACCTTAGACATATATTTTCATCTGCTTGGTGGGTATGTTGGTAGATAATCTAGCATGTCCTAATTAAATTCTTCATCTTTCCTCAACAAACTCTCCACCCCACAGTTCCCTCCTCCTGTGTTCCTCCATGGCTCCAGCATCCTGTTCTGCTCAGGGTTCATATCACTGGCCTCCCTGGAACTCCTTGTGCCCTGTCACATCTACTATGTTTCCAAGTCCTGTAGATTTCTTCCAAGCAACGTCTTTCTTTACTTTCCTGCTGCTGTCACTGGTGTCTCCAATGTATTGTCAGACCCTTAACAGTAATGACTATATTGTGTCATTTTGTGTTTGCCACAATACCTACAACACTGTGGATGCTTAATAAGCATTCGTTAAATTTGATTCTATAAAATGCTTTTTCACTTATTGCCAGAAATGGATCCAAGTTTTGGGCCCTAGTTTTCCCTACAACTTAGGGAAAGTCCCTTCTAAGTATACAACATTATGGATTATTAGATATAGGGCCTTTCAAGGAGCCCATGCGAGTGAAATGTCCTGAAGTTTAAGATTCATTGGCTTCACAGTAATGCATACTTTACTTCAGAAATACAAATGCACCGTCTCATGGAGGTATATGTTTACTGTAATTTTTAACCCTAACCTCTTCTATTAAAGTGATGCATTATGCAATCAATGGCATTGTTGAGTCAAAACTTCCATTATCTCTTATAATAACCTTCTACAGCTTCAATATTGCTCCAAATACGCCTCCATACAGCTTGCAGATTAATCTTTCTAATTCATAGCTACTATCATGTCATGCTCCATTATAAAACTTTCTATGCCACGCTACTACCTAGTGACCTGAGTACAAATCCCAAAATCTGGCATTCGAAGCCTAGTATTAAAAACCGAAAGGATGATAGTTTTGAGACGTTAACTTTTTCTCCCTCCTTTTAATATTGATCTTCCCATTTCCCTCTGCCGCTCCCCGCCGTCCCCACCCACAACAAGTCCAGTCAACGTTTATTGCTTTCAAAAAAAGAGGTGACAGATACAAAGGAGACAGAGCCTACAAATATCTCCCTGGCCTTACCTACCAAAAACGTGAGCTCTCAAGGAATGGAGATGATTCAGGGTGGAGTCAAAATAGTGGAAAGAAATTAAATTTGAAAAGAGAAAATCCTTCCCCAGCTTTGAGAAGAGGAGAGAGAAGTTCTGAGTCCCATGAAGAAGTGTTCTAATTCCTGTTTTCCATATAGAGACCTCAAAGTCTCTGGAAAGTTCTGGAGGGCCCAAGGGCAGGGAGGACCTACATCCTACTTCTCAGTTAGAATGCTAAAGAAAGAGGAAGAGCCCAAAAATGTCTTCATAGACTGAGCCATGTGTGGCCTCACTGAGAATTTGGTGTCTCTGTGAGACATGGAAGTATCCAGTGAATCACAGGCCCTAAAGGGACAGCCTGTGTGGATGCTGAGGGAAAACCCCGATGGGCCCAGCGATACCTTGACCGCCACCAACCCCTGGGACTTAGCTACAGTTCTGGGCAAAGGGGGAAACACGTGGAATTGATTGAGACAAGTTTTTGTCAGGCAGAGTAATATGAGATCTGTCCAGAAGGTATCCAGCCATTGTTAATATATTTTTCATATTATGTGGCTGGATACTTTCTAAACAGACCTCGTACAGTCATGCGCCACATAACATTTTGCTCAGCGATGGAGCACATATACAACCATGTGTTCATAAGATTGTAATGGACCATACATAGAAACCCAGTATGTGGCACTTGACACTGGCATTGCATATCAAGCAGGGGAAATGACTGACATTTAGTAATGATGCTGGGACATTTGGATTTCTATGTGAGAATATATATATACACACCATCTAGGATTGTATAAGTACACTCTGTGATGTTCACGCAAGGATAAAATCATCTAACAACACACTTTTTAGAATGCATTCCCATTGTTAAGAAAACCATGACTGTATAAATTAAGTTGAACTTCAGAAAAATTAAGAAATGTATGTTTCTTGCACACTTGAGTGTGCATTGAGATTCACACCCATTCTAGTGTTTGTGTAACCCTAGGATTACATATTGAACCTACTCCAAATATAAGACGTTAATTCCAGAGAAGTCATTTCAGAACTGGTGAAGAGCATCCTCCCAGGCCCTTCCATACGTAACCACACAGTTGGTTTCCTTTTTAAATATATATAGCTGAACAGGTGATCTAGGATGACCTCCTTTTCCCCAAGAAGATGGGCATCGGAGCAGGTTAGCACCTTGCCAAGGAGGCTCTTCTTTTCAAGATTCAGAGATTTGTTAGTTTTTTCCCCCTAAACTACAAACCTAAAGACCAGAAAAAACTGATCAGCACGTAATTCTGCTAAGAAAACAACAGCCTATTCTAGGTCAGATTTCGGTGACAGATATGCTTAGTTTGGCTGGATAACCATCGATAAATAATCTTTTTGGTAATGCATGGAAATGATTACCCTGTGTAAATGTCATCCTCCTAGATTTGTACAGGACAAAAGGAAAGATTCATTAATAAGGGAAAATTAGACACAGAGGACAATTCAATTTAGAGAGATAAATGAGATACAAATGCTGGCCAATCTACTGTGCGCAAGTTACAAAGAAGAATGGGCACTTGGTTTTGAAAATATAATATCCGTATTTATTTTTTTCTGTTTTGCAAAATGCACCAAAGCACACTTCAGCTGTATTCTTGTGACACTAATAGAAGAAAGAAGAGCATAAGAAAGTGACGATAATACAGTCGGATTTTGCTTTTATCTTCACACCTTTCATCCGAGGATCTTTCTGCCCTTAAATAATAATTGATTAAATCTCACAATATCCCTACTGAAGATGTCTTCTGATGGGTCCAGATATAAACAGAGGGAAGTAGAATGGATCAGATCACCCAGGTTCAGGCCACGGGGCTCTAATAGAGCCAAAAATAGACTCAAGAGAATCATCACCCATTACCTACCTTTAATCACCTGGAAATATCCTGGCCCCTTGATATAGTTAGGCCAGCTCCCTCCATTTTGGGAATGAGCTATATTTTTCATTTAATTATTTGCAGGACATCTGCCTTTGACAGCTGTTCTTCTACAAACATGATTAGAAAGTTGTCAAAGACTTTCCTACAGCCTCTAAAGAGTGTCATCTCCCAGGACTGCTGCCGAGAGCCTGCAGGTAGCACATATCAAGTATAGTTCAGTAATTGGGGGGCTGCTGCAGAAGTACGTTCATGCTGACTAATTAATCTCTAGTAATTAGCACTCAGATGTAACAAGTGTAGCATTTAAGGGCCATAGCAAGGAAAATAAAATCTCCTCTTCAGAAATTTTCTCAAGAGTTTGATTGCCTTTTTTCAGATAAATAGTGGCACCCATCCACTCAGGCGCAGAAACTAGAGTATGGAATTGACTTCATATGTCCATGCTAAACATTGTCAAAACTCCCCGAAGTATTAATAATAATACTTGCTCTAATTCCTTTGCAAATCTTAGCAAAATTCACAGACTCATAAACTATTAGAACTGGAAAGGGTTTCAGAAATCACCTAGTCCAGCTTTTTCCCTCCAGATAAGGAATTAGAGGCCAGAGAGGTGAAGCAACTTGCCCAGGGCTCTGAAGCTGTGTGGGGCCAAGCTGGGACTAGACAGTGCATCACTACAGCCCCTGTTTTCCTACATGAACAAGGGTTTGGACCCTGCCCAACCTTGGCCATTCTTAAGAACTGCCTTTGCCAAGCAGCACCCGAGGCTGGCCCCAGGGCAGCTGCTACCAGCAGAGCAGGGATGAAGTATCCCTTTGGTGCCTTGCTTGTCTCTCTCACATAGGGCCACGTCTTTGCCCTCCTGTGCCTCCAGCTCACCATCAAGCTCTTATCCTCTCTCATTTCTGCAAGGCCCTATTCTTAGACTGAAGTGTGATGTCATCCCTACCATGAGCAAGAAAGGCACACCTAGCCCAGGGGCCCCATTAGGTGTTTGTATCTGGTAAAGGGACAAAGCTATGTAACGTGCACATATACCTGCAGAGAGGTGGAGGGAAGGGGAGGGATGGGGAGAGAGAGAGATCACACTTCCTCTGAATACCCCTAAGACTGGTCTAGATGGAGACATTTCTCTCTCCTGTTAACTTCAGGGTCAATGACGGAAATCAGGGGAGAATCACCTCCATTTTTGCTGTCCACTCCCTCTCCCTTGACTCCTTTGTCCATATCTCTGCTTCCTGGCCTCCTTCCTGTCCGCAGCTCTGATTCCCTTTTATCTCCCTACCTGAACAAAATGGTAAACCAGGGGAAGGCACAGTCAATGGAGTTTCTCTGAAAGTGGGAAAATGAGAAGCCTTGGCATCTGCTTCCCCGCAGGGAGCCCTGCCCTCTCCTGGCAGTTGAGAGTGAGGAGAGAGAGGGAGGGAGGGAGGGAGGGTGACAAGACAGGGTTTGGGCCTCTGCAGCCTCAGCGTGCAGTGGTGCTGTTTTCCTCATTCATCCAACGTGGAAATTCAACTCCCCCTGAGCTGAAGCCAGGGAGGAAGGCTTACGCTATTGTTCTTTGGTTTTTGTTTCCTCTTTTCTTTGCTGTGGGTAGAAGGTGTGAAAGCAAATAACAAAACTTTCCAGAGCTTTCCCCTCCTGTGCTCACTCCTTGCAGGCAGCTCTGCAGAAGTCAGCCCCAATCTGGAAGACAATGGGATGCGCTAAGTACAGCTCTGGAGGATCCAAAGGGATTGCACGATTTAAACAACTCCTAATTTCTTCATGCCTCAGGCTTCATCGGCAAAACAGGGGGCTTAGATGAGATGTTCTCAGAGGTTTCTTTCTCCTCTAAAATTATAGTCCCACATTTTTTTTTCAGCAAGCATTTTTTGAGTACTTATTTATGCAAATCATTGTCCAAAGCACAAGAAATACAGAGGTCAGTTAAGCCACAGCTCCCACCTTCAAGGAGTTTATGTAAATAAAACGGTCACACAATTTGAGAAATATTATGCCAGAGCAAATCCCAGTGAGGTCACGGGCAAGGATAGGGGAGGAATCATGGGAGACCTCACAGGAGAAGGGAGGATTGTACTGGGTCGTGAAAGATGAGTTGAAGTTTCCAGGTGAACAAGGTGGGCGGTGGGGGGAAGCTGGGGAGGGAGACTGCTCCAGGTAAGAGAACGGCCTGGCATAAACACATACCAGGTCTAGGGAACCTCGGGTAGTACACTGTGGCCACAGAGGAGGAAGAGCACAGGCCGAAAGGTGAGTTTCCACATCACACTGAGAAGTCCAGGCTTTGTATGCAACATGATTTTACAAAATGCTAACATGTTGGCGACAAATTTTTTTTCATTGACAAAATGATGCAGGGGAGTGTTACGGGAAGCCCTCATAAAATCTTAACATCTCCTGACATCACTTTAAAATGATTTTTTTCCTTTTGTGTGGAAAACAGTGTTAACAGGGAGCTAATAGATGCAGCCTATTGCTTCCAAGCAAGTTCTGACAAGTTCCCGAGATCCTTTCCCCAAAGATGATCTGCATGTAAAAATAAAGGAGGGGATACGTAAGGACTGCAGATTTTCTTGTTAAAGATCTTTTCACCTTTTCACCTAAAGATCATGCTGCTTTGCTTTCTGCTTCAATTAGAGAAGCAAGAAATGGACTCCCCCCACCCAGAGTGCTGAAAACAATGTGAGGTATGCTCACAATTTCTCCCTCACAGACCACCTACCCCTTTTTATAGCAATCCCCCCACCAAACCCAGAGAGCTTGTCTGTGGCTTGTAAGCACACTCCCCCTCGGTCTGTTTCTCTGATCTTTATGCCAGCTCGGGGGTCCAGGATTGTTCGGACACATAAAGAAGTCCCACTGTAGGTGGCTAAGGGCTAAAAGTAATGTAGATAATATCTGAATATGGCTGAGCAGTGGGATTTAAAAAAAAAACAAAAACAAAGGGACAATAAAATTCCTGCGATTGGGCAATATCTTTTGACATCCTGGAAACCGTTCTCCCATTGCAGCAGAAAGCTTTAAGCAGGGTCTAGCCCAGAGAAGGACAGCACCCCTGAAAACTGAGCAGATTCTAAAAACATCTACCATATTACCTCATAAACCAAAATACTAAATACTTTCAGTATATTATTTCATAAACTCCAAAAGTATAAAAGAATAAAGAGTATCTCTTCAATCCTCATCCACAGTCTCAACTCCCACTTAGAAGTTTGTCAACAGTTTGTAGTACATCCTTCAAGACCCCAAAGCATTTTCACTCCTAGGCCAAGTAAATCTTTGATTGGGTTAATTGACTTAATTAATTTAAAACTGCAGGTATGGTTCCAGGGCAGGGAATGTTACAAATGTTTCTGTAAACAACCTAATAGGAAATATTCTTAGCTTTGCAGATGCACAGTGTGGTGCGACCACTAACTCCACTGCTGTAGCGTAAAAGCAGCCACAGATGCTGCAGAAACAAACTGGCTGGGCTCCAACAAACCTTGACTTCCAAAAACAGGCCAGAGCATCATTTTGTCTGCAGGCAGTGGGTTTATTGACCCCTAATCGGGGCATGAACTCTCACATTTTGTTTAACCTGCGCTTGTAAAGCTTGGGAACTGAGCAGAGTTTAAATATCTGAAACAATTACGAGAACAACACAAGACAGCAAATAGCACTTGTGACGTTGGGGACAGGATCTTAACACCCGCTGAAGTTCAGACACTGGAACCACATCGGGGTGGGGCAGGTGTGATCCTTCCAGGAGACACATTTCCGGTCCTCTTAATTAAGGCCATTCACAAATGGCTTGGAAAATGTTTGTGGAGTGAAGCAATTTGGGAAACCTGTGAAATGGAACAGACAATCATTAGCCTCCACCCCACCCGCACCAGGGCCCCCCTCCCAGACAGACACACTGCAAGATAGAAGCACGCACAAGCTGTATTTTCAATGAATAATCTCACTGTTTCACTTTGAAACCTAAAAGAAAAAAAAATGGAAGCATTCCCATTTCCCATTGAAAGTAATCACAGCTTTCTATCCCTTGGTGTTTACATAAAGAGAGCTGTTTATTTAGAATCCTTGCTGATAAGGACACCACACGCTCATAACTTGTTATATATTCTCTTTCCATTTTGTCTTTTTTTTTTTAGGGGGGAGGGAGAATTATGTATATTTTATGATAACCCAAAATGACTTATACATAAAAAATACAGACTTTAAAGATAAAAAGGATTAGTCGCAGGTAATGCATTTTCCATGAGTGGCTATAGGGCTCTCGGTTCCAAGAGGTACTGGCTGCATACAAATGAATTGATAAAAGTCTGACGCGGTGGATGGGTAGCAAGGCTCATGCTTTGCTGGAGATGATTCTTAAAGTTACAATAAATCAGACAGACAGTGTCGGCCTTTGAGGATAAACCTGTGATGGCTTGTTGTGCCTCTCTGAATCGCCTCAGAGGCCCAGGGACTAAAAGTGCCTAGATGTCACATTAAATCTACCGGGAGGATGGAGCACTTCAAAGAGGAACGCAATCAGATCTGATGGAAAATACATTTTCTGAAAGCTACTGACAAAAAAGTAATCTTTGATGTGGATGTTGAATAACAATTGATATTGTCTTTCCTGACATTTTTCATTATTGCCGTCTTATACAGCCTACTTCATGTATTAAAGCAATATTAACTGTTTGACAGAGACAAATCCTCCAACTATCACATAAGCAATTGTTTCTGAATTGTCCTAGCCCACTGCCTGTAAAACCTGTCCCAATAACTGCTTTTTAATATGATGGTAGACTCTTTTCCCTGACTAGCTAGACAGTATCTGAGCTCCGGCGTAGTTCAGTAGAGTCCTGGGACTATTAAAAATGCTTAGGTGGTTACGAGACGTCATTTGATTATAAGGAAGGAGCAGGAGTGTTTTTTGAAGGTGAGTTTTAATGAGAGAGGTCTATAAAAGTTAGTCCTTATTATTCCCCCATCTTCGGTATACATTTATGTCAAGTATATGTGTGCAAATCTCAGATCTGCTGCAATTCTTGTAGCTCAAAGGGAGAAATAAAGGAATGTACAGAAGATCTTTGTTATTTATGCAATGAAATAAAGCAATCTCTGGCTGTGCAAGCACCTATAAAATATACTGGAATTAAGTCCCCCAATATGTTCCCGGGGAAAAAAATGCTAGCAGATCTGGAAGGCACATACCATTTTCAAAACCCAGGTTACCTCCTGAGGTTTGCTGTCTTAACCTTCAGCTGTGAATGCATGTGATTTTACTGTAGGTATTTGTAAGGCTTAAAATCTCTAATTTTCTGATGACCTTCAGCTGTTTGAAAAATGGGAAGGAAGTTCTGCGAAAGAAAGAAGAGCTGGGATTTTTTCCCCACGAAATGGGGCTAATTGCACCCCAGAGTAAAAGATAGTAAACAAATACTCCACAATTCAAATCACAAAACCATGACAACCCTGTGTTGTAGACTCTCAAAAGTTATCATTTGCTCCTAAGCCACCTAAGGGATATGATATATATTCTTCACTTATATTATTATTATTTCCCCATACTCCCTGGAGCTTCTGGCTTTCAATGCTTTGACAATATTGTAACTCACCTTTATTTTTATGGCATAGAAGTTTTAGTCAAAGTTGCCTTCTCCACTGGGATCTCGAGTGGGCTCAGTCTGCTTCACAATACTTGAAATAAGGCAGGTGATGATGAGCAAAAGGGGGAAAACATCATCCCCCAAAAATGAGGAATTGTAAGACAAAGCATTGCCATTTAGGAAATTTTGGTGACCTTAGACAAGGTCTTGACCTCTCTCTGCTCTAGATCGGGGTCAACAAACCTTTTCTTAAAGAGCCAGAGAGTACATAGCTGAGGCTTTGTGGTTTACAATATCTCGGTTACAAGTACTCAATTCTGCCACTGTAGCACAAAAGCAGCCACAGACAATACATAAATAAGTGGCATGGCTGTATTCAAATAAAACTTTAATTTAAAAAACAGGTGATGAGCCAGATTTGGACCCCAGACCATGGTTTGCTGACCCAGCTCTGGACCTTTTGTCTATAAACTGGGTCTATCAGGACAAGACAAGATCTAGCTCTCTTTACTGCTGAACAGATTAAATTTGCTAACAAATGGAACAGTGTTTTTACTTCAGAAAGGAAAAGACAATAGAAAAAAATCGATAAGACAATGATAATTACCTCCAGGAGTCATTCAACGGGTATATTTATCTTCTCTTAATAAAATGAAAAAGCTGTATCATTGCAGTAGCAACAGTATATTAACCCACTCAGCCTATAGGCCGGGCACGGTGGCTCACGCCTGTAATCCTAGCACTCTGGGAGGCCGAGGTGGGCGGATCGTTCTGAGCTCAGGAGCTCGAGACCAGCCTGAGCAAGAGCGAGACCCCGTCTCTACCAAAAATAGAAAGAAATTAATTGGACAGCTAAAAATATATATAGAAAAAATTAGCCGGGCATGGTGGCTCATGCTTGTAGTCCCAGCTACTTGGGAGGCTGAGGCAGAAGGATTGCTTGAGCCCAGGAGTTTGAGGTTGCTGTGAGCTAGGCTGATGCCACGGCACTCACCCCATGCAAGAGAGTGAGACTCTGTCTCAAAAAAAAAAAAAAAAAAGTAGCCAGAGGTAGAGAAGGGTGGAGGCTTCCAAGTGAAGGAGTCAGAGGCAAGTGGAAGGCCAGGAGGTGGCCAAGGATGTGACATGTCGCTCAGTGTGAGTGGGGGAGTGGCAGGAAGTAGGAAGAGTTCTGTCCCTGGAGCCCTTACCAAAGGCCAGCAGTAAACGCAAGCTCCAAATGCATTGTCTCACCCTTTCCTATAACTCCTTTTCAAAGACGAGGAAACTGACACTCAAAGAAGTTACATAACTGAGACCAGAGAGCCAGTAAGTGGTGCAGCCGAGACACAGTGAGACAAAGCTGGAGACGTGGGCAGGAGATGATCAAAAAGGGCTCAACACACCTTGTTCAGGAGCAAGCACTTGACCAGGTAAGCAAGAAGACACCACTGAGGTGAATGGAGCATGGGAGGGACACAAGCAAAAAACTGACAGCCGCTGGGGGACAGATTCTTGGGGAGAGCCTGGAGGAAGGGAGAACAGTGTTTGGTGCCCAGGATAAGATCAAGGCAACGGAAGACAGAAGGGGACCAATATGAGAGCCACATGGGTGACGAATCAAGAGGATTTGGTTCCTTATTGGAGTAGCAGTTGGTGTGTCTCCCAGGTTTCAGGTTGGAGGGGCAGCCACTCAAGGAGAGAGGGTCAGCCAGAGAAGGGCACGACTGCTTGGGAAGAAGGTCATCATTCACCCTGGTCAGGGTGACAGCCAGAAGGCAGATCAATTTCTGGGGCTAGAGCTCAGGCAGGATGTTTGGGCAGGAGAGACCGAAGCAGGAGCTGCAGGCGAGGAGACAGCAGCTGGTGCTCTAGGAGGGGGTGAGCTCGCCTGGGGCAATGGCTGTGCCTGTCGGGCAATGGTAGGGCTCCCAGAGAAGAGGGAAGTTAGGAGAGACAGAGCCCTGGAAGGCCAGGGAAAAGTAGAAGAGAGGGTCGAGGAGGAGGGAGAATGTCAGCTGCCACTGAGAGGACAAGGAGGATGAGGCCTGAGCAGCATCCAGTGGAGTGATGGGCAGGGAAAGGGTGGCACAGAGCTGGGCACACAGCAAGTGCTACATAAATACTAGATGAACAAATGCATGCACGAGCCTTCCCAGAACTGCTGTCAGACAGTCTATGTTGTTCCAGGGAGGTCCAGCCTGAGGGGAGCACTGTCTGGCTGCTTGGGGAGCTGCCAGGAGGAACTATGAGGAAACGAGGGGAGGGGAGTGGACCGTGCCGGCTGCTGTGCAGCGCTGGGCAGCAGCCACAATCACTGCCGGACCGTTTCCTGCCTTGATTATGGCTGTTTTAATTAACTGTGCTACAGCTGCCTCCATCTTGTTGAGTTTTAATTAAATTAAATGAGCTAACACTTCGTGGGCTGTCTCAGGCGGCCGTGGTTGGGGCCGGAATCCTCCCCTGCTGGGTGGCTCCTTTCCCCCTCCTGATCCTGGGCACCGAGGGGGTGTCTGCCTGGCAAGAGTTGCTGTAGAGGGGCTGGCACCTCAGGGAGAGGCAGGGCACCTCTGAAGCCTCCAGGATCCAGAAAGGAGCAAGAGTCCTGTCCTCCTTTTCAGTGCTGCTATCACAGCAGCAATGCTGGCCATCCTGCCCAAGGCCTACCATCCCATCGCTAGCTGGAGGGTTTCTAGAGCAAGGTCTGTTGGTCCAGGCCATGCTGGCAGCAGATGCAGGATGCAGCCAAGCTGATTCTGAAGCCTCCTTTCCCGCCTGCTCTGTTTCCACAAAAACTGAATCAATTATCCTGGCGGGAGCCTCACAGGCATATCGATCAACGGGGCGACGCCTCCTGCCAGGTCACGATAGCATCCTTGTGCCCAGGGCTTCCAGCTGGCTCAACTGACACATCCAGAGGAGTCAGGTGGCCGAGGGACAACAGCAAGTCCCCCTGGCTCCAGGCCCCTGAGGTCCAGCATTTTGAAACCTGATGAATTAGACATCTCTGGCCTCTTCCCCCAGCTAAGCCCTGCCACCTGAAGAAGCAAAGAGAAGCATCATCCGGGCCTGTCTCAGGCCGGGGTACAGGGAAGGAGAAGGATGAACATCCATAGAGCACCTTCACAAAGCCCACCACGCTGGGCCTGTCACACGTGCTTCAAGGAGCAGACTGGCTCAAAGTCTGGAGTGTGACAATCCCGGGAAGCTAAAGGCACAGTTTACAACAAGCTCTTGCCGCCACACTCTCTTCCCTGATGTGGACTGGCCTATAGCAAGATCCAGCCCAGCCCTCTAGGGCCCTCTGCTTAGCCTTGGAGGGTCAGCCCCAGGCACCCGGTCCCAAGAGGGTAGACTGTGCTGGGGTCTGGAAAGACTCCTTTTTTTAGGTCTGCTCGGTCCCCTGACCCCTGCTCTCTGCTCACCTGAACGCAGCTGCTTGATGCGGCCATTGCTCGTGGCAGGGTCCACAGGGAGGAAGTCCTTGAACCAAGAAATCTCAGGGTCTGGATTTCCACCCGCGGCGCACAGCATGGTGGCCGTACGCGCCTTCTCCACCACCTTCAGCTGAGGCCCCATGTCGATAGAAGGGAACCCAGGGGGCAGCTGTTCCTCTGTAGACAAAAAGCAGATATGTGCATTAGGGCTGGCCCTGCCTGCCTGCTAGGACCCCTCTGTGGGTAACTTTCCCTGACTCCCAGGTGGGCTGGGGCTCTCAAGACTCTTCCCTTACCCATCCCTGACTTCTAAGCACATGAGAAATCAGGGTCCTGTGTCTCTTTGGCAGGGCCAGGGGCTGCAGTGGGGCCCACCCTTGCCCTGTCAGAGAGTTTCCAGGTCTGAGAAGCAGCACTTCAGACTGAAGGCGTCAGCATTTATCTCTCTAGGCCCCAAGGAGGAGGAGGAGGAGGATCGATCCTCTGCTGGCCACAGCAGAAAGAGCTGCAGGGATGTTGGGTGGCGGGGGGTGAGGCAGGGGGCAGCAGCCTTCAGCTCCGCCAGACGGCAGAGCCCTAGGTCACAGCCTCGGTTCTAGCCCTGGTCTTGGGCACCCCTTGCCCTTCTAACTTGGTCCTAACTCCAACCTATTCTCTTGCAGCCTTGACCCTGAGCCTTCTCCCTCACCCAGGTCTGACCCAAGGAGCCACAGTCAGGCCTGCAGACCATGTCTAAGCATGCAGAGGCTAACAAGATAAAAAACCTCTGAAAACACCAAAAGTTGGTGCAGGGAGGCAAAACTTCTCCCTGGCTGCCTTCTCCAGCTTGCCAGGGATTGGCAGCTCACAGAGGAGTCACTTCTACAGAGCAACAGGCACAGATGTCAGCAGCACAACCCACCCCCTACTGCACATGGACTGCCAAATCAGCCCTGAGGGGCTGGGGGGCAAAGCAGTCCGTCTCCCACCCGCTGGAAGTATGAGCCAAGAGGATAGGCTTCGGACTAGCGCAGACCAAGTAGGACTCCCGTCTCCACCACAAACCAGCCCTAGGGCCTGGTTCATCACTCCCCCTCTCTGTGTGTCTGCTTTTACCTATACATGGTATCCAAGGACCTACTTTGTAAAGCCATCATGAGGACCACATCTGATAATGCACACGAGGCACTGGGGTGCATCTGACACAGACACCGTACCCAATGAACACGATGACATTATTATAACTTGTAAAAGCTGAGCCACTGCGCAGACAGGTACTAAGACAGGTCTGGGCTCCCTTTCCCACCCTGGGCTGGTGAGAGGCCCTCCCCACTGGGACCAAACCACCAAGTGTTTTTGAGGACTCAGCAGTGTGGATGTCAGGCACACACAGTGGGGCAAGGGCAATGTGTGTCCTTTGTCCATCTCCTGGAGGTGAAGCTGGGCTCCATAGTGGGGGAGACTAGGAGAACAGCTCCATATCGCCCTTCTGCAAGCTGGGCAGGAGATGGGGGTGTGGCAACATGTACTGAGG
This sequence comes from Avahi laniger, assembly GCA_963575035.1. Taxonomy (NCBI): domain Eukaryota; kingdom Metazoa; phylum Chordata; class Mammalia; order Primates; family Indriidae; genus Avahi; species Avahi laniger. The sequence continues at coordinate 49,039 of CAUYSK010003665.1, read as the reverse complement.
GAAAAGGCACATGGCACCCTCAGAGGGAAGGCTGGCAGAGCTGGTCCTCCCTGGAGACTCTCAGAGACCTGGGGGAGTGGTTAAGGGGGCAGGTAGGAGAGGAAGCTGGAGGAGCCCCAACAGGCAGGTCAAGATACCCCTCAACCTGCTGCCAAACCCCAGGGGGAGCTCCCAAGGCTTTAGCTACAAGAGGCATCCCCAAGGACCTGTGGTCCATCAGGAGAAAGGGCCACTGGCTGGGGTGCGGTAGGGCTTGCGGCGTGGCCTCGTCTCCCCAGCCTTTCCTAAAGCTGACTGGACACTACCCCACCTGTAGCCCTACAAATCCCAGATGTAAGTCCAGTGTCTCCTTGGCTGTAAGCATGATCCCACAGTGCCCTTTCAGCTTCGATTTTTAAAAGGAAATGTTCAACAGTGGCAAGAAAAGGGAAGGAGGATGGAAATGAAGAGGACTTGGAGGCACCAAGCAAGGGAATAACTTCCTCTGGCCCCACTGCCACTTGCTCTCACAGGAAGACCCACTGCTGGGGGACACTCAGGGCTCCCAGAGCCATCTGTCCTCCAGTCTAGCTCTTCCCAGAGCTCACTCCTAGCTGCTCACCTCCAGAGGCAGGTAGCCAGGGCCTGCCAGAGCCAGGGCCCAGGAGTCAACCAGCCTCCACCTCTACCTGCAAGGTACTAATCAAGGAGAAGGGAGGAAGCACAAACATGAGCAGCCCTGTGTTCCGGAATCTACTCTGAATTCCTTACGTGGGGAAGGTCTTTGGGATTTACGCCAAATTAAAGACAATTAATTTTCCTCCCTCAATTATCACACCCTCAAAGGCTCTGTCCTTGGCTCAGATCATTCCTCAGGCACTGCCGCCAGAGTCTACAACCAGCTACGTGTGAAGCTGCCCGTAAAACAGCGGGATCCAAAAACCGGTCCCCTGTGCCAACTACGCTTCAAGACAGCACTCAGAAGGCTGTCACTCTGCCACCTCCAGGAGGGGAAGTGGGCCTCACAGGAGGACTCCAGCCCCTCAGGAGTGACCCACTAGCCGCCTCGTTCCTTCTCTTTCACCCAGGAGCCCCGGAACATTCAAACACAGCCAAGTACAGCAGCCCTCTGCTGATGCCTGCTGTGTCCAACCCGGCTGAGCACTAGGCATCCTGGCATAAACTGACCCATCCACCAGACTGGCACACTTAACCACCTCACTCCCAAGTACCCAGAGGAGCTGGGTGCACCGCACCCAAACAGTTCAGGCTAAGGACTAGGCAAACTCCTCAAGCTGACGTCACGTGATCACTCCAAACCCAACGACTGGGAAAACTGAGGGAGGCTGTTTCATTTATGGAGCATTTACTACCTTCCAGGTACTGTGGTAAAATGCTTCGCAAAATGACAATCTTTACCAAACCCCTACAAGATATGTGAACAAACAGGGGCTTAGAGGAATCTAACCTGCCCAGGGTCACACAGCTAAATGAGAGGCTGGGCTGGGATGGGTGGCAGGATCCCAACTAAGGGCAGGATCCCAGCCCAAGCGCTCCAGACCAGCTGGAAATCCCATGCCCTATGGGAGGGGGCGGAGCGAGGTGAGGGGCCTCCCTGGGGAGCCACCCCTCCCCCCCAAACCACGCCTCGGCAGCTGGCTCCACTGCAGATCCCTTGTCCACACGCTGTGGCGTTTTTTTATCTACCGCAAAGTGAACTCCAGTGTCCCCCTCATGTGAACACCTGCGGGCACACACCCATGCCCCAACACCGGGATACACCGGTCACACAGAATGCCCTCGAAACACGCCCTGCCGGCGAAGGGGCTGCAGGAGCCTGAGGGGAGGAAGGGCCCCTCCCCGCTCCAGGCCACCCGGTAACCATGGCGACCGCAGAGGCGGGCGCCGCGGCAGAAGGGCTGCGTGCGCCCGCTGGTGTGGTGTCCGTGAGGGAGCGCGCATCCGCGGTCTAACCCGGCGCCGCCCTTCCCGCCCCCGCCTGGGTGGAGCGGCTGCGCCCCCTCCCAGGACAGAGCTCCCAAACTCCACGGAACCCTCCCCCTGGGATTTCTGGCTCCACTGCGGGGGGGCGGCCCACCCCCCTCCAGGTGCCCAGGACAGCACGGGAAGGGCCTACATCTGACTCTGCAGCCTCAGCGCTGGGCGTCCGCAGTATGTGTCTTTGGGACCTGGCCCTCCACCCTCTGATAAAGAGGGTCCCCTGGATAGAAAGAGAAGCCCAGGAAGGCTTGAGGGACTTCCAGAGGGCCCTGGGAGCCCAAGTCTCTGCACCCGTGCTGGGATTCTGCCTGTACGCAATAGGTAGCATGCACACACATTCCCGGGGGGCTGCCCTCCCCAGGCAGGTTTGTGTACATGGCTCCTGCGCCGCAATGCGCTGGCCTTTAGCTCCTGTAGCAGGGAGCCCTGGCCCATTCTATGGAGGGGTTCCGTTGCCCCATGAGCAGAAGAAGATGACAAGCCAGGGCTCGGGGGGCTAGGGGTGCAGTCTAAGGCTCAGAGACTGGGGTGGGAGCTTGGCTGAGGTTCCACAGCAGTGGTGGAGCTGATCACTTTGACCCCACAGCTCACCTGCTAGTCTGGTGGCTTCCTAGAGGAGGAAGATTCAAGAATAGGAAACACCTGAGCACCGGAGACCATAAGCTTTCTGCAGGGGAGGGGGAAAGTGCCTGAGTAAAGGCTGTGGGGAGGGTGGAGGGACAGTAGCAAGGTGAGTCTGGTGGGAGCTGGGGGATGTGCTGGGGTCCTGATAGATGAGGCTAGGGTTGGGGTGGAAGCTGCTGAGGGCCCCATCAAAGCACACACAGGTCTCTTTGTGCAGCTCAGCCTGGGATGCCAGAGGCACAGTCTGGGCCAGAGGGAGGGGCTGCATCAGGGAAGCTGACAGATGGAGATGCATGGCAGGGTCCTGGGGCAGGCAGCACCGTCTGTCACTGTGACCTTCTCACCCGTGTTTACCCAGCTTCATGGCATCTCTGTGCACATGCAGGCACACACCCGCACACACACAGGCTCCCTGGTGTGGCACCATCTGTGAGCCTAACCGCCTCCCCTAGGCATGAGTGTTGGGCCTGGTCTCACTCTGTCCTGAACACACAGACACCTTAGAAACACACACGGCCACAGACCCACAGAGAGATAGATGGAGAAAGAGACAGGTGCAAAAATAGAAACCTACATGTGCATGTGGAGGGGCACCTGTAGTGACAAGCACCTGTGGAAAGACTGATGCAAGCAGATCCAGAGGCGGTGCATGCAGAGACATGGAGCACATATGTGGAGACATACAGAGTCAGAGATACACGTATGCTGAGATGTGCGCCTGAACAGAGACACATGAAGGAGCCTCACCGGTAGTGAGGCTGCTGGCTCCCTTGCCCTTCAGCCCTTCCAGGGAAGACAAGGCCACCTCCAGCAGCTCCATCCTCAGCAGAGTCAGGGCCAAGACACCCCCTAGCAGGTCAGAAGGCTTCCCTAGACCTGCAAGCTCCCACACTCTCCCAGAGAGCCCAGCCCCACCTCCAGACTTCCAGGCAGTAAGTAGGGGGGGCCTAGGGAGCCTTGGGCCCATCTCCCTTCGCAGCTTTCAGTCTCGATTTTCAGCTGTTTTTCCAAGAGTAAACTCCCACCTCTTCCAGCACTCAGATTTCATCAAACTTGGCATCTTAAAAGCCTGTTTTGTTTTTAAATCTGAGCTGTTTGGGCCTGTTGGCAGCCACAGTCTCCCCCTCCCAGTAATCTCCCCCTCCCTTGGGCTTCCCCGGCACCCTACATCGCCCTACTCAACCTGGTTGGTGAGGCCTCCCTGCCACACACCCCCAAGTAGATCCATGGCCAACCCCTGAGCACACACCCGACTCATACTCTAGTTCTGGACTCTGGCCCACAATGGACTCTCCTTCTGGGGCTACCCCACTTCAGTCCTACTCGAGGGAGATTCTTTCATCCATTTATCCCTGAGGTTCAGGCCCTGCTCCCAGTCGCTCCAGACACTGACAGCCTCCCTCTCACTTCTCAGCCGCTGCAGCCCACCTGCCACCCACTGCCTCCCGACACGCTCACCAAGGCCAACAGTGACTCCATGGAGCTTAGTCCAAAGCACACTTGCTGGACCTGTCAGCAGCATCCCACTCTGCTGACCACTCCTGCTCCTTCACATTCTTCTCTTGATGTTCACAGCTTCACGTGTGCTCCGGGCCTCCCCCTTCCCCCCCTCCGCCAGTTCTCAGGAATCTCCTCCCAACATGATAGTTCCTGGGGCCTCTCCTGTCTTTACTCTGGCTCCTTGAGATTTGCCATTTCTCTGCCTTCACAACCCCATCTCCAGATGTCCCTCTGGAGTGCCGGCCAAATCTGTACAAGGCCCCCTTGACACCTCCCCGGATGCCTGTGCACACCTGACTCCACAGATTTCTAACTGGACTCATCAACTTGCCTCCTCAAACCTGGTCCTCTTCCAGTATCTGAACCTTAAAAATGGCACTACCATCTACCCAGCCCCAGAGCCGGAAACCCCCAGAGCCAGAAACCCAGAGCCTCTGGCCTTCCCGATCCCATAAGGCAGGCCCCTATCCTCTCTAACGTCATCGTCCACTCCTCCTCCTTTCCCTACCTACATCCAGGCTTGGGCTAATGCCCCCTCCTGCCTAGACTGCAACCACCTCTCACTGGCCTCATGTGCTGGTCTCCTTCCACCCACTCTGTACCACAGGAGCCTCTCTGAAGAGTAAGTTTGATTGTATCATTCCCCTGATTAAAATCTTCTCTCCCCTGGCAACCCAGGGAGAGGGAGCACCTTACCAAGAACGGAGAACATGCACACGAAGGGGCATTGAAAACCTCCAACTTGGCGAGCTATTCCCAGAGCCACTGGCTCCACTGTGGTCACAAGGCTGGGGGAGGCGGGAGGAAGCAAGGAGGCCATGCACACAGCAGCCTTTTAAGTACCTATGACTAAGGGTGGGGGCAGACTAGGCACGGGGGAGGTGCCCGGTGTCTGTGGCTAATGGAAGCAGCAGCAGCACTGCCATCCCACAAGAGGACCCATTCAGAAGGGAATCCACTTGGGCACCTGAAGGCAGATCAGAAGCAGGAAAAATGGGAGATTCTAGGTACCAAGAAACCCAGGGTCTGATCATCAAGGCCCTCCTGGCAGTGCCTACCTACCTGACACCTCTCTTCCCCCATGCCTGGGGCTTCTCTGAACCTCCAGGAACTGGTTGTAGAACCTCATGTCTGCATGGTTCTGAAATCTACTGTGGTCATGGAGGGGTAGGGGGTGTGTTAAGCCAGGTCACAGAGACCACAGCTGCTGCACCAGAGGTACACAAATCATGTCTCAGCTACCAGAGGAGGGGCAGAAATGGCCTGGGTGTTAAGTTCTGGGGCCCTTTCTGTCTTCTGTGGCTGCAAATCAGGTAGGTGACAGGCCCAGCTTCTGCAAAAGCAGCCTATGACCCAGACACATACGCAGGCAATAAAAAGAGGGCACATCTTGCCACTTCGAAAGCCATCTTCTACCTACAATAGCCCTTTACCTAAACTCCCCACCCTTCATAGTCAGGCCTGGACCAAGTCATTCTACCATGGGCAGAAGGGATAAACAGGTCTGAGGCAGGGAAAAGGGTGGAGCAAGGAGAGGTGACTCCCTGGGAAAAGACACACCCACCCACCCTGCAAATCTAAGTTCCCTTACCAGTTCTGCTCAAGGTCCAGCCCACCCCGGGACACCTCAGGACAGGGTCATCTGTTGCTCACTGTCCCTGTGTCCCTGGGGTGCTTCCAAAGGGACTGTGTGTATGTGGGGAGGTGGGTCTCAAAAGGTCCTTCATCTCCCTATAGGTCCCAGAACCAGCCAGGGTCAAAGCCACTGCAGAACCCAGCGGTCCAGACCCAGCATGGCACAAACTCACCCCCACCCTGGCCACTGCTCCACATACTGGACAGTTGGCCCCTCGTCAGAGCCTGCTCCAAGGTAAGCAACGCCACGCCCTCCATGCAGACCCCTGGATTCCCGGGCCCGTGAGGCACAGGGCGGTGTGGTCCTGGCTGGTGAGCAGACACCGAGGCTAGGTGGGAACAGGTAGAAGGAAGCAAACCAACAGGCTTGGTCAGAGGAGGAGAGGAGAAGAAAGGGTCCAGACCAAAGGCAGGTCTGGGCAGGATCCCTATCTGGTGCATCCTCCCTCCTAGCCTGGCTGTAGAGGAACTGCTGAGGTGTCATTGCAGATGCTGAGAACAGCTCAGCCAGACCACTCTGCCCATCTCTCCATCCAGCTGTCCTGGCTGAACAACAGCTCCAAGTAGGCATCCTGTGGGGTCCCAGTGACAATGGGCCCACACATATGCCTCTGACTTCCCTTCAGCACCAGACTGACCCCACACTTCAGTTCAGACTGCTCGCTGTTCACCTCTATGCTGTCCACACAGCTTATAAGGCACACACCACCTGCTGTCCACCCCCCACATACTGGCCACTGAGCATGCGCACTGCCACACACACCCTAATCCCCCACTGCCCACGGCACATACATACGTACTGCCTGATGCACACACACACACGCACAGCCTGCTGCACACCACCTGCTGTAGACACCATACTCACATGCACACATGCAGCCTGCTGCACACCACGCTGCACACACATACACTGCTTGCTGTGCACTCCCTTGCTGCACAGACAGCCTATAAGGTACACACCACCGGCTACACACGCCACACCCACACACTGGCTGATGCACACACCACCTGCTGTATACCCTGTGCTCTGCCTGATGCGCACATGCACACACACAGCCTGCTGTGCATACATAGCCCATAAGGTACACACCACCTGCTGTACACCCCTCCCTCCCCCACTGCCTGATGCTCCCATATGCATACATACACAGTCTGCTACACAGCCTCTTCTGTACACACAGCCTGTAAGGCAGCACCCCTGCTGTATATAGTGTACCACACACTTCACACGCACGCTGCCTTACACACGGCAAGCAGGGCACCCACACAGAGTGTACGTTATCTGCTGTATCCATGACCATAAGACAAATGCTGCTGCCTACCCTCAGAGCCCTTGGAGCCAGGCCCCGCAGGACAAGTCAGAATCAGCTCATCATCTCTGTTCCACAGCCCCTTTCCTTCTCCTCCCCTTCCTCCGTTCCAGAACCTACCCAAAGTCACCAGGGCCCGCCCACACCTCTGGTTGTCCAGCCTCCTCCTCAGGCTTTCCTGACCAGCCTAGCCTGGAACCTGCTACCCCCGGAGAATCCAGGAGAATCCACAACCTCGGGCCTGAGCCCAAGGACCCTCACTGGCCCTATTCTCCTGGAAGGAAAGGCTGAGAATCAAGGCCTGCCTCCCCTCCCCCAAGGCTCCTCCTCCCCTGTGAGGGAAAATGTCAGATTCCCTGTCTCAGTGGCGGCGGGCGGGTTGGAGGGGGAGTGATTCAGCCGCCGCCTCAAGAGTGCAGAGCGAGAAGAGCTTTTCCTGCCATTACCCTGGGAGGGAGAGGCTGGTGCGCTAATGGCTTCAATTACCACTCAGACAGGGATGCTGGGCGGCAGGGCCTGGCTCATCACAGCCAGGACAGGCTCACCCAGCCAGCTTGTGCAGGGCACCCCCACCTTGTACCCACCCCCACGGGGGTAGTGTGGCCTGAGACACACTAGGAACAGCAACCTTGCTCCTGCTCCGGAAACAGGGTGCAAACGGCATGAGGCAGAAGTGGCTTCAGGGTGCTCCCAGAGACTGTGGTGGGGGTGCCCAGGAGCAGGGAGCAGAGTGTGAAGGAAGCTGGGCCTCGTGGGGAATGAGGCAGGGGCAGAGGGCACAGAACAGACACACTTGCAGGCCTGAGCTCCTTTTTAGGGGTGCACAGATCCCTCACTTGAGCCAGGTCACCCCAAGCAGCCCTCAGCCACTCACTGAAGAGCCCAGCTCAGGTAAGCACGTGTGTGTGTGTGCATATGTGACATGGGTACCCAGGGTAAGCACGTGTGTGTGTGTGTGTGTGTGTGTGTGTGTGTATGCGCGCATGTGTGACGTGGATAAGGGGTCCAACTTCTATTCCCCAGCCCCCAATGGACTGCATCCTCTCCCTACTCCTCCTCAGACCCTGTTGCGGCCTCCCAAGAATGGCCCTGGCTCCCCGCTACCCACCCCACCCCAGAGCTCCAGTCAAGCCATCCTTTCGCCCAGTTCCTGCACACATCCTAGCTTTCCTGGCCCTCCTAGGAAGGGCAGGGAGGGGTAGGGGTGGTCACAGTTTGACTGCTTTCCTCTGGCCCTGCCCAGGAACTCCTTTCTGTCAAGCCCAGTGCTGGTCAAGGTTACACAAACCAAGGATAAGTCAGCATTTTTGTCTTCCTGGTGCTGTATTTCAGGAGCGGGAGGGGCCCACAGCTCCACGCCCTCCAAGGGAACACGGATAGGCCAGGGACCTGCCCCACACTCTCCCCAGCCTCATCAGACACCTCCCACACCCCAGAAGCACAAATATACACTGCTGACCCCTGACACAGAAACCACTGTCCAGGAAGGCCCCTCCGAATGCAAGTATGAGTGAGTCCTCCTCACCTAGGCCCTGAAAGACTACTTCAGTCCTTTAAAACTGTGGTCCCCAACCCCCAGGCCATTGTCTGGTACCAGTCTGGCCTGTTAGGAAACAGGCCTCACATCACTGCCTGAGCTCTGTACCACACACACCCCTTTAAAACACCCACCACCCCCATCCGCAGTCCACGGAAAAATTGTCTTCCATGAAACTGGTCCCTGATGCCAAAAAGGTTGGGGACTGCTGCTTCAGAGTATATTTTTAATTGTGAGCAATTTGTTCCACTTAAGTGTTGGTACTTTTTAGCATGACCTACCTCTGTTATTATTGTATAGATATATGACAAACACAGATATGACCTCTGCCCATTGACCTGGATTTTGGTTCCAGCTCCACTGTGTGACCTCTGGCACATTACTTAACTTATCTGAGCTTTGGTTTCCTCATTTATAAAATGAAGGCAGTTCATTGATGCCTTTTGCCATATTATTAATAGCGTGAATATTAAATGGTATAACATTCACAAAATATCTGGAACACAACTTGCAGTCAGTAAATGTCTGTTACTACATTTGTAAGGCAAAAACAAAATTAAATGTTTATTCTTACCATTTTTCATTACTTAAAATTGTAGTAGAGATTGTTCAAGAAAAAGAGCATCTAAATGCACAATTTCAATACTATCTTCTTGTTTTCATTCAGAAATACAGCTTTGAACTCAAACTCGAGACTTGAGTGTTAGCCAACCTTCTCTACTTCCATTACCATCTGAAGGAAAATCTGTGTAGCACAGAAGAACTTAGTTCTTTTCACTCCATATGATAACCTTTACCAGACAAGTCAGATAAAAAACTGACCCAAAGGCTCTGAAGTACACAGTTTCCTTGGAGACAGAAAAAATAAAAGAAAAGGACTTGCTAATTCATTTTGGGGCTTGTGGGTAACGTGAGAAAGGCAAAGCATGTGAAGCTTTTCTCTAATTTGCAATTTTTTTAAATTCTTCTGGAAAGTGACTTTTGTATGCCAAGATTCACTCCATGATCGATTTTTATGGCCCAGTTACCAACTCTCGAATATGGGAACCGAGAATGGTAATGCTGACACACCTGTAACTAGAGCTGTGTGGTTGGCACCCTCATCATGCCGTGCTGACCCCAAATAAACTTAAGATAATTGCTGCATAGTGTGGGCAGTGAGGACCTGCTGTAACTTTCATGTACGTGCATATTGTGACATCTGACAGACTGCTCATCTAGATCAGCAATGTGTAGCCCATTCATCGTTGTCTTCTTTCAACAAGGCCTTAGTCAAACACCATCAGATTCTCACTGAAGAGATAGTTTATTGCAGTATACTGAGCTTTTGAAACTGTAGTCAAGAGATAGCACACTATCTGTGTTCATCCATTTAATGGTCCTTGATGGCCGGTGAAAAGACACTGAAAGAGTACATGAGTGATGAGGTCATGTTTAATGAATCTGTTCATAATATTCTTAATATCAGGAAGAAAAGAAGGAAGGAAAGAAGGAAAGAAAGGGAAAGAAAGGCTCTGACATCTTACTTCAGAAATAGAGCTGTTCTTGCATGTCTTACCCCGTCATTGTGGATATCAATACTGACCGCACTGAGGTTTGTAGTCTTTCATTCAGTTGGCCAAATTCCCCTGAAGCTTCTTTTTTTTCAGGTCCTACTGGGTATTCTTCTGGTAATTGGCTAATTTTGGATTATATTTGAGATTTACCTTTAAATTTTGGATATTTTGCCTTTGTTCTTCACAAATGCTCAACCATCTTAGAGCGCTTTCTAATTTTTTTTTTGCTTGGCATTATGACTCAATTGTAGCCAGGTATAGCCAGATATAACTCTAAAACTTGGTTCTTCCCCTGACTTTCCCTGCTGACCTACATATGCCCAGTTGTTCTCATTTATAAAGTGTGACTCTTTAAAGAGTCATTCTAAGATTGTAAAATGTCAGGGTATATTCAATAATCTGGTCCTAAATTAATTGGTACATTTTGTGAGGAACTAGTATGTCCTCATCTAGAAGGTGGGGAGGAGGTGGGTGGGATGTGCAGTCCCTATTAGCAAGAAGAGGACATTCTACTTGGTGTAATACCTTATCAGGTTATTCAAGAAGGTAGACCATTAAGAACTAAATTGTGTGGTGTGCACTTTAGGAGATCAAAGGGAAGCACAGAAAGAGCTATGAAAGGGTTCTCCAGCGGAGGTGGGCTGCAACTGTATTTGTGAAGGGTAAGTAGCTTTGGATGGATGAAAAGAACGTTTTTTCCAGTGAGGGGGACATGGTGGGTGAAAATGCGAGGCAGGGATGGGCTCAGTGTGTTCCCAAAACTGTAAGGACTCCAGGAAATTGTTTCCCTCGTACCCTCTGTGCTTACTATTTATGTTTGTCCAGAGTTGACCGGTTCTCCCAGGGGCAGATTTGACAGTCTGCACGCACTGTGTTCTCTTTCATTTTAGCTTTTCATCTTGCTTCTCTCGAATTCAGTTAAAATGCTATCCCGACTGGGTCATGGCTCCCCGTTGCTCGGTCTCCAGAGGATTGCTGACTAGACCTTCGTGGCCCATCCCTCCCTTCTCCTTGAGCTTCACTGAACTTCTGGATCCTTCTCACACCCCAGCTTCAGCCACCTGGAACCTGCCATTACTATTTCAGCTCCTGGAACCCTCCCTATTCTCTCTTGCCCCTGGCCCTTCATGTAAAGCTCAGTTCTTGGTTTAAACATCACGTCCACAGGAAGCCCAGGCTGGCTCCACCGCCCTACCCTCTCACAAATCCTGCAGTAGCATTTTTTTTTTCCATAGTGTAGACACTGCTTTTTTGTGTTGAAACTAGTGATCTTGGAGACACTTAGATTTGCTCACAAATTATTTGTTTTTAAAAATAGACTTTATTTTTTAGAGCAGTTTTAGAATCACAGCAAAATTGAGCTGGAGGTACAGAGCTCTCACATATATTCCCTGCCCCCCAATCTCAGCCTTTTTAACATCCCCCAGCAAAATGGTACATTTGTTACAATTGATGCTCCTATGTTGACACATCATTATCACCCAGAGACCATACGTTTACATCAGGATTCACTCTTGGTGTTGTGTGGTCTATGGGTTTGGACAAATGTATAATGACATATATCTACCATTATAGTATCAGACTGAGTATTTCATTGCTTTTTAACAAATCTGTGATGCTCCACCTATTCATGCCTCCTTCCCCCTAACTTCTAGCAACCACTGATATTTTTACTATCTTCATGGTTTTGCTTTTTCTAGAATGTCATATTGTTGGATTCATCCAGTACGTAGCCTTTTCAGATTGACTTTTTCACTTAGTAATATACATTTACATTTCCTCCATGTCTTTTCATGGCTTGATAACTCATTTATTTTAAGTACTGAATAATATTCCATTTAGTTTGGAGGGACTAAAGCTTATTTATCTACTCACCTACTGAAGGACATGGCTGCCTCCAAATTTTGGCAATTATGAATAAAGCTGCGGTAAACATCTGTGTGCAGGTTTTTGTGTGTACACATATTTTATTTTAATTACTTAGTATCTGTCTGTCCCATAAGACTATAAATTCCTTGCAATGAGAAACCATGTTTGGCTTGATCAGTAGTGACCAATAGAAAGACTGGACCTCATTCGTTCATTAAAAAATTCCCATTAAAACTTGCCATGTGACCTAATGTATCAGAGAGCAAAACAAACAAAAACCATCTTCACATTCTGCCTGGGGAGACAAACACTAAAACAAGCTAAAAATAAAATATATAGCATATAGATATAGATATATAATATAGCAATGAATGCTTGAGAGAAAAATAAAGCAAGAAAGGAGAACAGAAAGCCTTTGGTCCCAGGAGAGCTTTAGATAGGGTGGCCAGGAGAGACCTCACTAAGAGGGTAACATTTGAACAAAGACCTGGAGGAAGCAGGGGTGAGCCATGCAGACAGCTGGAGAAGAGCAGTCAGCTGTAGGAAGCAACAAGTGCAGAGGCCCCTAGTGAGCTGGGGGCAGTGGGGGAGGGAGTGGGGATGGCGCACCAGAAGCAAGGAGGGGAGAGGTAGGAAGTGAGGTCAGAGAGTGGGGGTTGGGCAGCGGGGAAAGACACTGATTATGCACTTTAGCAAATGGTTGGAGAAGGACTGTTGTTTGTTATGCAATATGTGTGCTTTAGATTGGAAGATCCAAGTAGATAGACGAGGCTGTGTGCTTTTCTGCTTTAAAGACTATTTTACATGACAGTTTTAATGATTTAAAACAATAATAGCAATCCAACATGGAGCAAAGCTCAGCTATCATGAACTTGTTGAGTAAAAAGATCCCAGCGCAATCATGCACCACCCAGGGATCTTAGGCAACGTGCAAAAGTACCATGTGTGACATAGTGAGCGCCTGACCCCATGTGGTGTCTTCACAGGAGATTCACGCGTGGAGGTGAAAGGACATGAAAGGAGGTAGCGTCAGTTACAAAATAATTTTGTTTTGGAATCTACCTTCTTGGGGGAAGGCAGGGCAGTGAACGCTTATATCACAGAAAATAGCGGTGGTTTTGTTGTTTTGATCTAGTTATTCAGGGGCCTTATTCTTTGGCTACTACTAGTAAATTAGCAATTAAAGTAATTATTTCATCAGGTGACACTTAGCACCATATATAGCTACTTCATGCACAGGGAATGAGTTATTAGGCCAGAAGGGGGCTGCAAGCAGAAGGAATTCCTTTCTTGAAATACCTCTTCATAGGCAGAGACTCCAGAGTTCATAACTTGTGTGGGTGCCACAAATCCCTTCTGTAACAGGACATCTGGCCCAGGCTAACGATGCAGAACGTCACTCAGCGCGGCTCACGGGCTCCCTGGGCTGCCCGCGTTCCGCCAGCACACACCACACACACCAGCTTTCCTTCTCTCAACACTTGGCTCTCAGCCCTTCACAGACCCCCAAGAAAATGGTGCACAAGAAATAAGGGCTGGACAAATACCACATCTTTTTCAAAACTGGCAAACTCATTATGAGAACAGCTTCCCAGCCCAGGGTTTGGTTTGAGCTCCATCATAACATAGAAAAACAAATCTTCATTGTGTTTGTCCAGAATATAGCTCCATCAAAATTCTCTGACTGCCATAGCACGTGACGTGGCATAGAGAGCATAAATGCACTAGAGAAATAAATGTCAATACGCAAAAAGCTATTGATGACCACGAACCTAATAGCAAGAAGGAAATGTAAAAATACACAGTATCTGTGAGGGAGACATTGATGCCTCTGCCCTAAGGGCAGCACAGTTCATGAGGCACTGACTGCTGCTCTCTCAGTGTAGGGTTATCTCCTTAGCATGTGATTGAAGTTTTTGTACTTCCTTGCTTTCCTGTGATCTCTACATTTTGTCGTTGTTAGTGAAGGCAGTTGAGCTTCAGTTTGGCCTGAAATCCTGTAGCACTTAGAGCTTCATGATCAAAGTCCAGTGTAGGAATTTGGGTCGGTGCCAGCAAAGTTCAGGTTGTACTTCAAACGGGTCCTCAGAGTGCCTCTCAGCCATGGGTAAGGGCTTGTTGGGTTTGATCTTGAGCTGAGCACGTTTAAGGAGTCTCCAGCCCCTTCAGTTGATAAGCCCTGCTTGGCAGAGCTCTGGTTTAATTAACATGGCCCTGGGGTCGGTTCGATTTCCCATGTTTCAACACCTCACTGGGTGTAACCTTATCTTGCCACATCCTACGCATGATGGATCTGAAACAGCGCAGGTGAAGTTTGTCTTTGACCTGACAGCTGGATTACTTCCAAGTTCACAACCACAGAAGAGAAGTCCAAAATCTCAGTTCTTCTTATCTTTTGACATTTTATGGAGCAGCCACAGTGTGCTAATATGATTAGACATGGTTCCGGTAAAATGATTACTTACAAGTTTATTCCTCCACAAGTGTAAGTGTTAGAGGCAATGGAAATAAATGATAGATGGTTCTTGGCCGTGACAGTGAGGTGTCTCAGAAGCTTGGAAATAGGGAAAGTAGTTGACCTTTAAGCATTAAGTTACTTAAATAAATGCGTAATTAAAGGGGACAAAAATGTTTCCTTACCCTTTGGGAAAAGTGATTTCAGAAGCAGCAGGAAGGTAGCCCAGTGTCCTGAGGAACACCAATCCTAGGATGCTTCTCAAATCAGTTTGGGACAAACTTCCACAGTCACAATGCCTACTTCTCTTTGTTTACCTTTGCATTTCTCAGACATTCTTTTAAGCCATGGACCTTCATCACCACTCCCAGCTTTTTTTTTTTTTTTAAGTCACACTCATTGGCATACTAAGGAAATGGTTTGCAAAACTACTCTGGAAATACAGCATGGCCCAAGGTAAGGGAAGAATGTGACCTTGGATGTACTACTTTGGAACACAAAATAAGTAATCAGAGAGGCAGAGTTTCATGACTTATCTAGAATTTTCCCAGAGAGATGATAATGGGGGTGAAGGTGGAAATCACTCCACTCACCGGAGATTTTGTGTGTGTGTGTGTATGGCTTGAAGTGTCATCGCATCTGTCCTTACCATAGTCTGCATGGAACATCCTCTGAAACTATTCACTTTCCCTTTGCATATTTCTGAATGATAATAACACAGCTTCTTAGATAATGTGTTGCTATAGATAGGAAAAAACGGTGTTCTGTGCCTCAGAAAGGAATACCCTCCACTACAGTCAACATTTTCATTTACCATTGGTTTCTTGTGAATTAACCATCTCTGAAAATCATTAACAATACCTGCATCCATATAATAGCTTTGCTGCTCACTAGATGTATATTCTTAGGCTGGGCTCAATTTCTTCTCTTGTATATTGGGATTGCTGTAAAGTATTAAACAAAATAATATATGCTTAGTGCCTTTCACATCACAAGTGTCCCAAAAATCTATTTAATGTTCAATTTTGTTTCTATTATGATTCCTTATTTGAAAGATAAACAGACATCAACACAATTTATAATGTGCTAGAGCCCTTCAAACATGTTCCTCAACAGGCCATTGTTAACAAAACGTGCATTGCTGTCTTTCATTCACCTTTGGAAAGATACAGTCAAACACTCATAGCAGTCACTCACCTGGCATACCCAAATGAGAGATAATATGTGTGAAAAGTGAAAGAAAACATTTATACATAGGCTTCTTTTGCCCTGGACTCTGAGCTCCTACAAAACAGGGGCCTTGTATCTCTATGTCCAAAGTGCTTGCTAGTGGGCAGGCATTTCTACTGAATGAGTGGATATGCTCATTATCAACTCAGAAGCTCTGAGAACAAGAGTTGCCATTGGAGGTGCTGAATAGGAGACCCAATAGTAGAAACCAGGTCCTGGAAGGAACACCAGCTCAGCAGAGCCTGCAAGTGTGAAGGAAGTCTTTAAGAAGCTAGTGCTGTCCATGGCTAGACAGAACAGGGAATTCAGATCGGGAGAGGGAACGGCTTAAAGGATTCCTGTTCCGGTCTTTATTCTGACAGAAACTTGCTGGAAAAGGTCCCAGCTCTCGGATGCTGTGAACGCCTGTCTGAGTGAGGCACAGGAAAGTCAGGTGAAATCGGTTAGGGTGTTCTGCTCAGTGCGGCTGAGTGTGATGGATGGCTTGGTGTGCTGTTTATCTAGTGCGGGTTGGTATTTCACCTCTGTTTTCATTAGACTGATGGTAAGGTAATAATTCTTTTCTCTGGCTGAAAAATCTGTCTTCAGCCATTTGTTGATCTTCTCGAATGGGCACTTCAGGTGCACAAAAGTCACCCTAAAGGAGATTTTGAATGAAAACCTAAATAATCCTGGTTGGCATCTATGAAGCTCTCGGGCAGCACATGCATCCGCTAGCCTGGCTGTGGTTATTAGATCCACGGAGTCACATTTGTCCAAGGACAACGAGCCTAAGGAATGGCACAGGGTGGCCCCACCTATGGGAAACAGTGAATGTCACACTTTATTTCTTTGGAAACATTCAGGCTTATATTGCAAATGTAATTAAGGCAGTGCAGTCTTCATGAGGTGTTTCCCTGAAGCAGTGTGTTACAGTGGAAAATGCCCCAGGCTGGACCTCATGAATCTCTACCATGACTCTGTCTCTGGATGAATCTCTTAATGTCTCTGAGCCTCAATTTCTTCATCTTTTAAAAGATAATAATAATGTATGCACTGGTTTTGGTTGAAAGAACTTACCAAGGTAACACAACTTTTAGTTTTTCCCCAAGGCTGGTAGGAACAGACTGAGGATAGTGACAGAGGCTTGTGACACTAATAAACTATAGCTCAAATGCTTCTTCCTCCTTCCAGCCTCCTTCATGGGGGGACATAGGAGGAAAGAGGAAAGTGTTGGTCACTAAGCACTGATAAAGGAAGGAATCTGATGGGACAGATCCTTCCCATAAGTTTTCTGGGCGTGTGAGCTGATGGGAAGGGACAGAGCTCCCACTCACAGGGCCCGTTAAGTTGCTCCATCTGGAGAGATTTCCTCCACTCGAGAGAGATTGGCCATCAGAAAAGATAAACTCTTGGAACTGCTGGTTCTAACTCCTGGGACCTCTGTTAAGAGTGAGGGTCTCTTTCTTTGCATCAACCTGTGGGAACAGCCCATCCATGCCTTCTATACCATGGGTCACTTGCCTGAGAAATGGTTCTCATTTAATGTAGCTAGGGTGAAGATATGTCCTGACTTGTTCCTGACAGTCCAGTTTATGCTTTTTGTGCCAGAATAAATATTATAGCACTCCCATTAACTTTCAAAGTATCTAGGTCTGCACAATAAATTATATGACACCCTGAACACAACACTAATTTCCCTATAGACACCTTCTCAACTGCCAACAAATGCTTCATGTGTATTGCTAATACCGTTCTACCATCAAATTAGTTGACCTGTAATAGACAAATACAAATACATTTTTACCTTATAATTTTCACATGGCAATCTTTAGTCATCATTATCATTTTCATAGTACTCCTGAGTGGCGGGGGAGTATAATAATTACAAAGAAAAGTGGTAAATAAAATGGGGTGCTTCTAACGAGGAAGGATTTTCCCTCAGATACTTTTGTGAGAATCAACTAACATAACTTTTGTAAAGTGTCCATCAAATGTAAACTACTATTATTTGTAGTTCTGAAATAGCAATGTCAACTAAAGAATTATTTTTGTTCATTTATTCTTCAATTAAGTAATCATTCAACAAATGATTGTGAAATGTTTCCAGGCATTGTGATAAATATGGGAAATATTCCATAAAAATGAAAGACAGTCTCTGACCATGGAAATTTATAGGAAATGAGACAGAGAGACAAGTAAGCCAGTGATCCTAATACAGCTAGGGCGGTGTGGAACAGGGGCACCTAAACCAGCTTCGGGCCACTAGACAGAGAGGAAGGGAGAGGTGTTGTGATGAGGGACGGCTTCCAAGAGGCAGTGATACGGAGCTGTCTTGAAGGACATGCAGGAGTTAGGCAAGGGAAAAAGATAGGAAAAACATTTTCTTTAATGTCTTTTCTATTATTGGAAAATAAAGTAATAAAGACAAATTCCAAAGTCAAGAAACATTCATTCACTTGCACTTTGTCTTTCAGTGCATTCGAAAGGAAGCTGTTGGTGGTGGTCTAGGGGACTGAGTGGTTGTATAAGCTTTCATATTTAGGAAACTTTTAAAAGCCTAGCACTCTAAAACAGTATTTTCCAGTAGAAATATGTGATTCACATATAGAATTTTAAATGTGCTAGTAGCCACATACAAGTATAAAGAAACAGGTGAAATTAATTTTAATAGTCTATTGCATTTAACCCAATATTTCCAAAACATTATATCAACACGCAATCAATACAAAAATAATGAGGTATTTTTCAATCTTGTTTTCCTATGAAGTCTTCAAAATCTGGTGTGTATTTTACAGGTAGAGTGTGTTTCAGTTTGCACCAGCCGTGTTGCCATGCTCAGGAGCCACAGGTGGCTGGTGCCTCCCTTTTTGAGCCGAGCAGTTTTATAACATCGATATCAAGTCTCACTATGGCCACAAATGCAAATGAACACAGAATGTCCTGGCTGGATTTATTCATGACTATTAATCCCTCACTTACATAAATAGCATATACTTCAAGAAGGGAGAAACAAAGATTCTGCAAAGATCTATGTGCTGTCCTAGGTATTTCTCTTATATTTGACAGCCAACAGTGTTTCTAATGACAGGCCCTATATCTCATAACCAAACTGTGATGCAATCTTGGAAATATAAATGTTTTAACTGTGGGTACAGTAAAAGCATTTTGGGATTCCCAGGAAGGCTACAGATGCCACTACCAGTAGGGCCAGTTTGTGATTATGCACCATGATACAATTCAGAACCCATTATTCCATTGCAAAAGACGTGGTCAAGGCAAACCTTCACAGATGATGTCACCTATCACAATTTTTTTCTTACTAAAATAGCTGCTATTTGCATACAGCATATTTTCATTTTGTGAGCCAAGACAAAATAATGGCATTGGGATGAAAGACCTATTAATGATTTACTACTGGAAGCAACTATCTCTGGGTCTCAATTTCTCTATCTGTGAAATGACAATAATGGTTTTGGCTCTAAGGTCTTAGTACCATGAGGATATTAACGAATACTCTCATCTTTCTGATTCTCAGTTTAGCACAGCGCTTATGATTGCAAAAGTATTTCTTCAATCTCTAGAAGTATTTGTGAGAGATAGGACCATCCAGTGAGCCACCTTTTCTTTATTTTCTTTAGTGGGTCACTCACAGTTTGTGACAAGAACATTACTAATTGCCTAGCCGGTGCCAGGGGCACTGTGGAGTCATTGAGGAAGTCACTGTTAGCTACAACCCGAATAAAAGCCAATTACTCTCTGGAGAGGCAACATGCCGTCTTGAGAGAATACAGGGTTGGTGCCTCAAAGTTCTTGCACCGCGGAGGTGCACAGCCTGGGGCAAACTATTTTAACTGCAGCCTTCTCAGCTGTGAAAAATGAGAACAGCCAGCCTTTCTGCTTTGGAAGAGAGTTGTGTTTATTAATTAGTTTGTATTTCAAAGTGCTTCGCAACTGGAAAGTTTCACTATTGAATTAAAGAAAATTTCCTTTCATTTTATCCACCACCACATTAGGATGAAAAGAAACTGTGCTCACTGAGGCTGGGAGGAAAATGGAGGGGATTCAGGCAAAAAAGCTAACAAACCTGCCTGCCAAGGCAGTGGCTCATTTCCCCGACTGTAAGATGGCGCCCATTAAAGGGAGCTTTGTAAATTAGGTGTCTTGAAAAGCAACCAAACCTGCTATCTGAAGAACTGCATTCGTTTTCGATTTAATTTTTATGATCGCTTCGAGAAAAAAAAAATGAAAAGAAAATGAGTGAAATCACACCGTGGTAGGTGAATTGAAAATGAGAAGTGGCATAAACAGTATCATGTTTTCTTACTCGAAAAATAGGATGTTGGACCTGCTTGTATCCCAACTTTTAGACTCCCAAATCTCCTTGTCCTTTTTCTACCTTATCTATGTATGTCCACCAGTCTTTTCCCGCTGAGTGTTCCATTATCATCTAAAGACTAATTGTTAAAAAACAGAGAGAGAGAGAAGGAAGGGCAGAGAGAAAGAGAGATTGAGAATTCATTCATATTCTCCTTGTGGCTAACTGTCCACTCAGTTTTTTGTTTCTCCTTCCATACTGTGGGATGCAGCTATCCAGCCGGGGACGGTACTTCCCGGACATCCTCCTGGGCATCTAGCTGGGTCATGGGACAAGCTCTTGCAAATAAAAAATGAGCAGAAATAGGTTTCTAGGAAGTGACTGTTCCTTTTCCACCATCTCTCTGGGCTGGAAATCATTCTGAAGACATAGAGAAAGGCCAAACCTAAGATAGAAGCATGAATCCTTTATCACCACCTGGAGGAAAACCCCCCACAGAAAGGAACATTTGCTTTGGATTGTTATTTGAGTGAGAAATAAACTTCTGTTGTGTGAAGTCACTGAAATTTTGAAGTTGATTGTATAGCAGCCAATGTTGCTCTAGCACATACTGTCAAAGCCGACACTCTACCCCACATTTCCTATGACAGGTGTCGGTTCCATGCCAGAACTTGAAACACCTTTAGGCCTTTCATGATAGCCAGTATAGTGCCGGGCATGTAAGATATTTAATAAATGCATGCGGAATGGAGGAAGGAAGGGAGGGAGTGAGGAAGGAAGGAAGACAGGCAGGCAGGAAGGAAGGAAAGATGGGGGGAGAGAGGAAAAAAGGAGTGAATTAATGTGTATGAATTAATTCACTCACTTATTTTCTTTTATGCTTTCAAAGTCAACATGACCATTCCCACTTCTCCCACACATCCTGCTGTGAAGTGGTGGAGAGGGGGAATATTTCTACTTTCTTCATGGTCTTCCAAAGGATGGACACACTGCCATGAGGGAAACTGCTAGCCAGAGGAAAGCAATCCCTTAGAGAAAGCAATCCACATATCATCACCCAAGAGAGCTGGGCCACTGCCAGCGTCTCCATCAGCAACTTGGAAGACTTGTCTGTCTTCCCAACACAATAAAACCGGAGACACGAGCATCCACAGCTCCAGCCAGCACAATTACATAAAGCCAAAGCACATTATCACTTGTAGGTCGCAGGATTTATGACCAACTATGATGGAAAATAAAGACAGAGATACTTTACTTGTCTGAATTCATCACTCACAAAAGACAATATGTCTTGCATTAATAATAGAGAAGAATTGTATAATTGTACTTTGTCTAATGAAAACCTTAGCAAACAGAGCAGAAACAGATGACAGCATCTTAGAGAAAAAAGATAAATGGAGAAGATTACCAGTGTGCCCCTGTTCTGAAAATATGCAATTGACATCCTTTAATATTGAAAAATTCTTTTCAAATGCATTGAGGCAGCATTTCTATTTTGGCAGTTTCCTGAGCTCAGGAAGCTGCTTCTAACCTGAATGGAACAGAGAAGTAGGTTTCCATTGTGTGTTGGTGTCTGCTGATCCAAGTATTAAGCAGTGAAGCTAAAATCATTTTATTTCTGGGAACCCTGTGATTTCCATTTGCCATAAGGATGTTACTTCCTCTAGGAGGACCTCTGCCATGCTCTTTGTCCAGCATAGCACACTGGCTTTATCATAGCTGTTCACTGAGTGCTTCTGCTCTGACACGCACACCCTGTGAGTGCAGTGCCCAGAGCTGGTGCACGAGCCATGCTTAAAAAATATTGAAGAGCTCTGTTTAGGTTGTGAGTTTACATATCAAAGTTCTTTGCGCAGGTTGTTTTAGCTATCACTCCCCTTATGGACAATGAAAATGTAAACCAGGGTAGTCTTTGCCTAACGTTTTTAAATTTTGAATTATTTACATACATGTGGACGAGCCTGTTTAACTGTTTATCGGAACCAAAGTTACAGTCTTAAAACTTCTGCAAGACAGAAAAGATTATTTGAGAAAGGAAGGAGGATGCTACACAGGCCTACAAACACAGGATTCCTCTTTCCATTCTGTTGATTTTCCTACTTGCTCCCCAAACCCTAAAAGTGAGTTTGTTTCCAGAACACCTCAAACAGAGACCACATTTTTATGATGTTTGCCTTTTCACAGTGAAGTTTACATTAGGGAACTATATTTTCCCCATATTTATTTTTAAGTCATTTGGGTTTTCAATAAAATCACATTCTCATTTTCTTCCCTCTTCCCAGATGAACACATTTATTGTTTTAATCCATGAAGGGCTGCACGTGGGGCTGTGGTTGGTGGCTGGGGTGCTCCAGAGTGGGGCACTTGGAAAAGAATGTGTTATTTGCATTTAAGAAAATACTTTGTTGGCTGAATGTCTAGCCACTAAAATAATAACAGTTTATCAAAAGACAGTTCATTCCAGTTAGCCTTCCAAGAGTGGCAATCAGATTTCCTAAAGAATCAAAGAAAAGGGTAAGAATTGTGAGAAGGGGTAAACTAGAAGGACAGACCATGTTTGGAAGTGAGAAGTGGATCAAGGAACTTAGGACTTGAAACTTAGGAAAAGAAATGGGAATGCATACATCCTCTCCTCTGTAGATGTCTGGTTTGAATATAATCCAGGTTCGTGGGAGGTAGAATCATCTGATATTCTGTGGTCACCTCAGACATGCACTGGTAGTTGCAACCAGACTAGTGTCAACATTAAGAAACCACTAGCACCACTGATGCTGACTGGCGAGGCTCAGCTACTGGCCCAGACCTGCCCATACCACTCACAGTCAGGACCAGGGCATGGCAGGGGAACAGCAGCGCACTTACTCCAGCAGGCTTCTGCGGGGGAGGTGAGGGCTTCCAGCCCTGCGCTGCCCCTTCACCTCCCCTCTGGAGCAAGACACAGAGAAGAGGCGAGAAGCTAAGGTGCTTTAGTTAGGCACTCTTAATTCCTCTGAGGTGACCACTGACGTAGTTTTTTATTCAATAATAACGAGGAAGGAATGGTTAATGGGTGCAAAAATGGAGTTAGAATGAATAATTCTTGATAGCACAACAAAGTGACTATAGTAAACAATAAGTTAGTGCATACTTTAAACTAACTAAAAGAGTGGAACTGGAATGTTCCTAACACAAGGAAATGACAAATGGCTGAGGTGTTGAATACCCCAATTATCCTGATCTGATTAATTCACATCGTATGCCTGCATGAAAACATCACATGTACCCTGTAAAAATAAACAACTATTATGTACCCATAATAATTAAAAAATTTTCAGAAGAATATTTATATATGCATGATTAGTATTTATCTAAAAGTGAACGTATCGAAATGTTCCAAACTTAGATTGTTGTGGTGGTTGCACAATTCTGTGACTGCACTAAAATCTACTAAATTGTACACTTTGAATGGGTGAATTTTATGTTAATGTGAATTATGTCTCAATAAAGATGTTTTTAAAAATGAATATATTTATCCATTTTTTTCCTAAAAAGAAAATCATACATTGGGTTTTGTTTTTGTTTTTGACTTCCATCATTCTGTGCTTTTATTTTGCCTTCTTCAAGTCTTGGTAATCCCAGAATACATTCCAGAACTGATAATGTTGGCTAATGAATTATAGCTTTGTTCCAATTTTAGAGCTGCCAGGTCAGGCCATATTGTCCGTGTCATGGGGTCAGCAAGAAAAATTATACTAAGAAATGAAACTGACCCAGTGTGATGCTTTTCATGTGCTTCTGCACCTCCCAGTCCACCCCACCTTCCAGGCTTCTCATTGCCTTCTCCGGGGGGTGATGCTTATTGTGGTCTCAGGGATCATAATTTGAAAGGTGACATTTTCTGTGATACCTTCCATTTTTAACATTCTATGATTATGGATGAGATTGGTGGACATTGTTGTGAATGTAAAAGTCGGTGATTATTTTTTTTTAACCTGTCTTCGAAGCTAATTCAATTAGCAATAATTTAGCCTTCAATGTCTTGTGTGATACAATTGCAATTGTTTATAGATAATAAGATCTTATAAGGGCTATATTAGTCAGTTTCATAAGAGTTACTCATTTCCTTTGTTTTTCTTGATGAGTCGATAAATAAAGTGAATAGCACAGAGCAGTGCTTCTCAAACTATCTAGTATGGAAGGTTGGCTTTTAAAAAAATACTCAAGAGATTGGTAACTTTTGTAAAACCAATAATATTAAATTACCATTTCTCAAAAGAAGACATACAAGTGGTCAACAGGTGTATGAAAAATGCTCACCATCACTAAGCATCAGAGAAGCGCAAATTAAAACCACAATGAAATATACCTTTTTCCAGTTAGAATGGCTATTGTCAAAACACAAAAGAAAAGTGTTGGTGAGGTTGTGGAGAAAAGGATGGAGGTTTCCAATAAAATTAAAACCATAACTACCATATGATCTAACAATTCCATTACTGGGTACATATTCAAAGGATATGAAATTAGTATTTCAAAGAGATATTTGCACTATCACGTTTATTGCAGCATTATTCACAATAGTCAAGTATCTAACAATGGATAAAAGGATAAAGAAAATCTGGTGTATACAATGAAATACTATTCCACTATAAAAAAGAATGGAATCCTGCATTTGCAACAACATGGATGAATCTGGAAGATGTTATGTTAAGTGAAGTAAGCCAGATACAGAAAGACAAATATCATATTATCTCACATGCGATCTAAAAAAAAAGTCGATATCATTGAAGCAGAAAGTATAACAGTGGTTACCAGAAACTAATCAGGGGATGGAGGAGGGAGAAGATACAGAGAGGTAGGTTAATGGATACGAAGTTATAATTAGATAGAAGGAATAAATTCTGGTGTTCTGTTGCACAGTAGGGTGACTATGGTTAACAGTAAATATTGTATATTACAAAATAGCTGAAAGAGAAGTTTTTGAATGTTTTCAACACACACAAAAAAATGATAAATACATGAGGTGATGGATATGCTAACTACCCTGATTTGATCATTATACAACATATATATGTATCTTTTCATATATATGTATTAAAACATCAAATTCTACCCCGTATATATGTATAATCACAATGTGTCAATTAAAAATGTATTAAAAAGACATGTGAAATACATTGCCCCTTTTAATATTAGATTTAATGGTAGATATAAAATTACACTTTCATAATTATCAAACATAGGAAAAAGAAGTGAATTTTAAAAAACTGTACTCCTTGTTCATTGAAAACATCTGTAGAGGTGAATAATAGAGAAAATTACTGTATACTCATAAATTTTATAATTCTGCAATCATAACATGAAATTATGAGTAGAATAAATTCCTCATATTAAATACCTATAGACATGCTTTTAATGAACAATTTGTTTATATCAATATTTGATTTTAATGTGATGAATGAGCTCACTTCTTGCTTGTTAACTTGTCTAATCTAGGTTAAATTGATGAAAATGCTACTCCTAGGGGGTGATGTATATCAAAACTGACTCTGTTTTAATAACACTTAAAATACAGAAACCAGTCTTACAGAGATGTATTCATGGTAACAACAAGAAGAAAACAGGATTTCTCTTTTTTCTTTTTCCCCAAAATGTAGCAGGTTATACTGTATTTGCAAAAGTTTTCAATTCTTTATAAATAAGCAGTTCTAACAATTTATTCTATAAATTTATAATTTAAATTAACTTCTGAACAGACAAGGATTCTGTATTCATGTATGTTTTAGTTACAGTTGACAAAATAACCTTAAAATAGTATATATGTTTTATCATGTTCTTACTGCTCACCATATATAACTCACCTCAAAGTTCAACATCCCTGATCTGGTCTATATACTGTTCAATGAAATGAATCCATTGATAATGCATTTGGATGTCAAGGCAATGTCAAACTGTTATAAAAATTTGTACCCACTTACTCTTAATTTCTATACATCTCATTTCAGACTAGTAATAGTTGATTGACTACACTTTGAGTAGCACTGTTATGTAGATAAAGGATTCCTTTAATTCACCAAAGCAACTGAGGTTTTCTCTTGTGATGAACTCAAGCATGAGATTGGTGGCTGGACTTTCTGATTTTATGATCCCACGGATTAACCTGAAGGAAAGATTCAGAAAAATTACTGTTGAGTTCTTCATTTCAACATTTTCTGTTCCATACTTTTACCAATGACTTAGATGAAGATATAAAATTATACTAATCAGACTTCAAATATAGTTTATATTTATTAAGAACTTATTTTATATGATCCATATACTAGGCTAATTGTTTTACAAGAATCATTTCATTTAATCTTTGGAACAAAAATTCTATTATGTAGGTACTGTAATTATCCCCAGTTTATAAGTGGGAAAAGTTAAGTAGCTTCCCTGAAACAGCACTGCTAGTTAGTGGTGGAGCTGGGATTTGAGTCCAGGCCAGCAGATTCCACATCCAAAGGTCTAAACCACCTAAATAGACAAGCAAAACCAGCCAGAGTTGGTGAAACCATAAGCGAAAGAAACAGAATATTTGAAATATTCTCTAGGTACATTGCCAGGCAAAAATCAATGCAGTGAAATTTAAGAGAAATAAAATTCAATTCCTCTATTAGATTAACATAAGTCAACTACACAAAAGCAGGCTGGGGAAGACCTGGCACATGAGAAGCTCTTGAGCATCACCTTGTATCCTGCCAGCCTCACCTCTGATTCCAGCCACTGCAACAGCTCATTTCCTCCAGAGGCTCTGCAAGATATTTCTGCTAATGACACCTCAATTAAAGAGCTCACCTTCCTGCCCTGGGATTACTATTTTTTCTTCTTCTTCTTTTTAACAGCTTTATTAAATATAACTGATGTACAAAAATCTGCACATATTCAATGTATACAATTTGATGAGCTTGGATATATATATACACCCATGGAACCATTACCACAAGCAAGGTAATAAACATACCCATCACCTCCAAAAATTTCCTTGTGCCCTTTTGTATTTTTTTGGTTTCATTTTTGTTTGTTTTTGTGGTAATTACACCTAACATGAGATTCACTCTCTTAAAATTTTTGGTGCTCAACACAGTATTGTTATCTATAGGTACTACGCTGTACAGCAGATCTCTAGAATTTGTTCATCTTGCATAACTGAAATTTTGTACCCCCCAAACAACTCACCATTTTCCCCTCCCACCAGCCCCTGGTGACCACCATTCTACTCTCAGCTTCTATGAGTTTGTGTAGTAATGAACACCTACATTTAAAAAGAAGAAAGATTACAAGTAAACAACCTACCTACTAAACTAAGCCCAAAGGTAGCAGAAGAAAGAAAATAGTAAACATTAGAGCAGAAACAAATAAAATAGAAAATAGGAAAACAATAGAAAAAAATCAGCAAACCTAACAGTTGGTTTTTTCTAAAGCAAAAAAAAATGCACAAACTTTAGCTGGACTAAGAAAAAAAACAGAGAAAAGATTCCAACAAATAAATAAAATCAGAAATGAAAGAGGAAACATTGCAACTGATATCACAGAAATATTAATAAAACAGATCATTAGAGACTATTATGAAGACCATAGTATGTTGTGTTGTAGAGTATAATAAATTAGTTATCCACCAATAAACTGGAAAATCTAGAGGAATGGATAAAGCCCTAGGATTCTTAGGAACCACACCTAGAGAAGCCTGCAGTAATAGTAGCTGGGGCAACCCCTAACTAAGGGACATGAGAGCCGATGGATAAACACATTTTGTTGGCAATGGTTTTCATTGTGAGCAATTCTAAGAAGCAGTCTATATCCTCAGATGGTCCTGGCAAGATGGTCCAGTTGACCACAGTAGGAACCAACTCCATAAAGTACCTTTGATGGGCTTTTCCACTTTCCCTATTTGAAGTTCCCTGGTTCCCACCCCAATCCCTGCGATCACCTCGGAAGACACCTGCTGCACACAACTCCTGGTCATCAGACTCTACTTTGAGGGGAACCCAGGTGAAGACACTGGCCTGGAAGAAAATCATGTAAAAAATAGTAATAAATGATGAGTTCAGCCAAAGATGGGAGCGTGCTCTGATAAAAGAGAAAAATGGAAGAAGGGGGGGAGGGAGAAAGAGAGCAAGAGCGAGTGAAAGAGAGGAAGGGAGGAGGGAACAAAGGAGGGGAAAACAATAATGATAATATCTTGAGAGTTATCACCTAGAAGCTTATATATAAATTATATGTCACCCATATTGTAATCTCCAAGACAGTAAAAGAGGACAAAGAAAGGGAAATATGTTTTTGCTAGTTGGAGAATTCAAGGCACAAGGTGAGCAAGAATCTCTGCCACAGACAGGATCCTTAACCTGGGATGTAGTGATACAGGTTTCAAGGAAGTTCATTACCTTGAACATTTGGATGTGAGTGTGAGTGAGTGTAATATTCTGAGGCAGGTCCATATCGTTTGACATAGTCTCAAAAGGGCCCCTCATACAAAAAATATTAAAAGACAATCAGCTTGTATACAAAGCACTTCTGAACTTCACAGAAGAAACACTTACAAATTACTGAAATTCTTCTCCTCTGACTAGCTGCCATTCTTTGCCTATTTATTTGGTATCTACATTCCCTGAGATGAGAGATCTCGGCTAGGAATAAGAAGACCTCAGTTCTGGTCTGTCCACAAGACCTTGTCCAACTCATCTAAGCCTTGGTTTTCTCATTTGCAAACTAGATGGAGGAAGCAGGGTTGGGAGAAGATGGAGATAATAATAATGTGTTCCCCAAATCATAGGATCACAAAAATCGTATGAGAAGACATATGAAAGTGCTTTGTGACCTCTACAGCCCATACCGGATGTGAAAGATATGATGTGATTGAGTACACTCATTTATCGGGTAGGGAACTGGGGTAGATCTCTGCTACTCATGTGTGGTCTATGGATCCATCGCCCGGGAGCTGGTTAGAAAAGCAGATCGTCAGTACCACCCATCCACCTTCTGAGTCAGAATCTGTATTTTAACCAGACCTCTGAGTGCACCTTCATGTGCACCTTCCAGTTTGGGAAGAACCAGAGATGACAACTGGGATTCTTTCCAATTCAGAACTTCTGATTTAATGACTACGATTGCTAAATGTCTTCTCTCCCATTTTTCCAAATTCCTCTTGTGTTCTCCCTTTCTCTAACCATTATGCCCTAATTCAACATTGTTTCCACACAGTGCTCCACAGAGGTTGACTTAACACTGCTGGGAATGAGATGTGTATAACAGTATATCACCCTTATCATCCTTTTTTAAACATCTGACTCTTTTTTTTTTATTAAAAATGCCCATATTGTCCTTGTTTTCCTTCCAAAGAAAATCTGCTATTAAAAATTGTTTTAAATGTTTAATTTTGATCAGGCTTTTCCAGTTAGTCATTAGGTACCTGGAAGACACAGTTTTAAAAAAATATCCTGGGCAGATGTTCACACAATGCTGAAAATAAATATGTGTTTTAACATTTGCTAACGGCTCCAATCTCTGCCATTTTTGTTCAAGTGTAAAGGCATTACTACTTGAAGACCTGGGGCATTGGCACTATCACTTTACAATTCTTTATCCACAGAGATTCGATTTTCTCGTGTTAAAATTCTTTGCATTATGTTGCAGGCACTAGGAGGGATTAATTGACACCCTTCCCCCATCCCCCGCCATACATAAGTTTGATTTGATTCCATGACAATGTTGCTCTCAAGCTCTGTGCTCAGTCGGTTGCAGCCTTCAAAAGACAGAGCTCCTACACAGATGAAAGGATGCTGGGACCAGGCACTCCTGGATTGACTCAAGAGATTTGTTGTTTGCTTTGTCTTGTTTTTGTTGTTTGTTTTTACTTCTTAAGCTTTTTACAACTGGATACTGTGCTGCAGCATCCTTGAAGAAAAAAGCCTGTTGGCACCAGTAATGGTAATAACACTAATAATACCTGAGGTGTACATAGCACCTTTCCTCCTAAATGCTTGATGTATCTTCACATCTATGACCTCTTTTATCTTCACAACATCCCAGCTAATTGGGCAAAGGCAGATAACACAATAATACATGGGCTAAGATCTAGCCTGTTGGGTTTTCAGTGTTTCTACTAGAAAGCTTAAGAGACATTCAACTGAGTCTTGGCACTTGCAAAATCTTGCATCTTCTGGACTAAGAGATCATTTATGTAATTGTTTTCTTTGCTTTTGGGTTCTTTCCAAAGTTAATTACCAACCTTAATTAGTTCTAGTTATGAGAGCTCCAAGACTATATTCTTTGTAAACATATGCTACTTTATTAGTTAAATCTAAATATTTATAAAATCTTTCAATCTAGTAGTTTGGCTTCTCTGATAATGGTTGTCTTTATCTCTTTATAAAATGAGACATTGAGAGAGACACATCTAGCCTTAGTGCCCAGGGAAGAGCTTCTATTATCCCTTATTTGTCTTCTAAAAAGGGTTTATATTTAATCTAAGTCCCAGTTGGCAGAGAAGTTCAGAAGAGAATAAAACAGGTAAATTACTGAGTTAATAGAGATGGTGAGTGTATCAAAGATGAGGAAGAGGCCAAATTTGTAAGCATAATTAAGACCACACAACATTTTTCAACACTGATGGCTTTGTTTCGTGTCCAAAAATGAAAAACTATTTTCAAGGAATCCCCAAATGACCTGTATCTGCCTATGTATCTCTAGGGTGCCCTGACTGTGCCTACAGACTACCTCACTCAACCAAGAATCCAAGCCATTTCTCCAAATCTGAAATTTTCCCCCATAGATGCATACAGAAGACCCATGGGTATGTTCACATCAGTGAAAAAATTGGTCCTTAGATTAACTGCTGGGTTTCTTAGCTAAGGTCTTGGATAAACTCCAAAGCAATAAAATCATCACATGTGCCAGGAGAGAATTTTTTTTGGAAGTTAGATCTATCTCTATGACCTTAATATATACTACCATATAATAACAATAATAATAATGGACACCCTCCATTTGTATAGCATTGTACAAGTTACAAAGTACTTTCTCACTATAATAAACATGTCAGTAGTGATGTCTTGGACTGCTCTTATGTAGTATGGTATAGCAAGACTCTTTCTCAGGAATATAAATGGAGAGAAACAAATCTAACAAGGGTTAGCAGTGAGAATATGTAGATATGTGTGTGCATGCGCGTGTGTGTGTAGCTGAGCACATTATTGGATGGGGGCCGAGAGCCTGAGAAGTCATAGAAAGTTAAGAAGTACCAAATATTATGAATAAGCAGACAGAAGTAGAGAAAATATATGCAGGGCACAGTGGTTTTAAACTCAAATGCCTTTATCTGAATAAAGTAAATGTGCAAATTTGCAATTACATGTCAATAATACATGCCCTACCAAAAAATACTCAAATTCAAAATTTGTTTTGAACATTAAGCTAGCCAAAGGAAGCACGTCTTCAGGCTGTTTGTCTCCTTGGCCACCATTTCCTAAACCCAGATGGAAGGAAGAATCTTGGCAGAGTGGATAGAGCAGTGGACATACCAAGAGGACGAGGACATCAAGGTCACAGAAACAGACACCACAAGAGCAAGACCATGGCACTTGTGAGACAGAGAGAAAAAAAGAGAGAGAGAGGGACGTGGCCAGAGCAAACCCTACAGCGCCCTGCCTATTGCAGTCCACGTGTGATCTTGCTATAGATGCTTTTCTGTTAAAGGGGTCTGAGTGAGAGTCTCTTTTTTCACAGTTGTTACCTACACACGTGCCTTTGCTGATTTTCATAAAAAAACCTGCAAAGTCGTGGGCTTTTGGTCTCTCGTCTAGTTCTGCTTTCAGTACACCCCACAAGATTTACCTTCAGCGTTGGATGACTGAGAAGTGAGCATAAATATTCTTTCCTAAGGCTGCCTTACATTTCAAACCTACTGGATTCGTGGTGCCCATCTTCCCATCTCTGCTCAGCCCCTTAGAGAAAGGGTACTCCGCGAAGAGGAATTAGTGGTGCCAGTGCTGGGAGAGTTATCTTCTCCAACTCATCCAATTCTGTGTTCAGAAAGCCACAGAGGATCTGAACACCTAAATATGTCACCATGTGAAGAATATAAAGTAAAACAACGTAAAACAATACAGCCATATATTAACCTAAATCATGCTAATAAATCCTTAGGTTTAGCAGGAAATGGAAAATAGGTAATGAAATAACGAAGAGTTTTTTTATTCCTGGAGCAGTTGGCCATCATTTGTCATGTTCCTGGGTGCTCCTGCTACAAGCAGCTGTTAACAGGCTCACTTGGGGTGATGAGGTGAACCCAGGAAACTACTGCTTTCTAAATAATAAAGGAATTGAGTTGTCACTCTGGCACTGAGAGAAGTAGAGAGGAGATCAATCCATATCAAGGTAACTTTGTAATGGGAACCAATGATAGAGCAGGATTGGGCAGTGGTTAGGCACATGGCATTTGGAGGCAGTCGAGTTTGGATCCATGCATGGATTTTTGAAGCAGGAGTGGACACCTGACTTAAGTGAAATTGATTCATGGGCTGGCAACCAACCTATTTGTATGTGTAGCCTTGAAAGGTTACCTAACCTTGCTGAGTCCTAGTTTTTTCTTTTGTAAAATGGGAAAATGGCAATAGCTAACCCAAAGGGCTGGTGCAAATACTGAGTGAGATACAGCAAATAAAGTTCCAAGCATGTACCTGGGACATGGAGCACACTTAGACGTTGTTAGTTATTTCTATTGTTTAGCCAAAGAAGCAGCCTAATATCCCAGAAGCCAAAGTTCTATGTCTTTAAGGCCAAACTAGGATGGTAAACTTTTGCAAGCTTCTATTCACAATCACAGTGAAAGGGAAGTCCATTAAGTGCAGGAAGGAAGATCACAGTACCAGCAACAATTCACATATTCATCCATTCAGGAAGCAAAATTTGCTCTTGGATTAAAGCAGAGAAAAAAAGTAATTGCTGCCAGAAATGATCAAAACCTGCTTTGTAGGACGTAATTTTACTTTGTGACAAAAATTAGAGAAATTAAATAATTTTTAAATTTTATTATGAAGAAAAATATCTCAATTACATGTTGATGAAATAAAGGAAGACACATAACACACACCAGTGATCTTTCACTGACATGGAAATCAATGCGCATCAGTGGCGGTAATGCGATAATGGATCAGTGCGCACCGTGGTAGACCATGTGACTAAGCACATCATGAGTGTCCCACGCCTGTTCTCCACCCTCCTGGTCTCCCTTGCAGCAATGTGACATTGAGAGGAATTTCAGGCTGAGAGACTACTTAGAGCTGCGGTCCCCAAGCCCCGGGCCGCAGCCCATTACCGTCTAGGGCCTGTTAGGAAACTGGCCACCTATCACTGCCTGAGCTCCGCACCACACACAGACCCACCCAGGGCACCCCACTCCCCCATCCCCAGTCCGTGGAAAAATTGTCCTCCATGAAACAGGTCCTTGGTGCCAAAAATGTTGGGGACTGCTGACTTAGAGGGATATGGGTTTTTGTCATGATTTTCAATTTTAAGTTTCTCGAAGGCAGGAATTATATCTTGTTCATGTTCTCTTGAGCATCAATTACAAAATTTAAGAAATCTTGGAAATAAAAGATGGACAGTTATTAATTGCAATAACCTTAGTATTCAGGAGTCATTTTCTTTCCTGAAGTGCTTTATGAGTTTGAGCCAAGGTCAATTTGAGGAACAGGTTTCTTCAGCTTGCTCCTGGCAAGTGATTGCAAGCGCGGCGGACAAACTGGCCTAGGCATGTGGGATTCCTCCGGCTTGGCCACCCTCCCTCTCTCCTCTGGCCCAAAGCCAAGCTCACCACGTGCTGCGCAACAATGGAGGCGGGCAAATCAGAGAGGCTGTGACTGGGGCACTGGAGGCTACTTCTTTTCTGCCAGCCTGTTTGTCTTCACCAGATTCCTTAGAGAAATCGCTCCAGCTCAAGTCCCATAGCGGGTTAGCCCTGGCACATGGGAGGCTAAAGTCATTTTCTCCTTTCTCAGGGACACAAATGGCAAATGATTGTGCCATGACCTGATACCTAACACGGACTATTTCACTACCTTGCATCTTGGGGCTCAGATACTGCATTCTTTCCTATGTCTAACACACACAACAAGAACACATGGAAACTATAATGAATGCTTCTCATTAACAAATAAAAATACCTCTGAGCGAAGTGAGAGATATCGCTGCTTAAAAACCCTCGTTGGCGGCTGTGGGTTGCCTATGACAGATCAAACCATTTAAACACACTATAATGTCAAAAAGGATGCGATTCTCAGACCCTTTCATCCATAGAATGGCTTTTGGGTTCACTCTGCAGAAAGGTTTTTTTCCCTCCTTGTAATAAATGAGTTTAAGCCAGAATCAAATTTTGATACTTAAAAAAATTCAGCCAGTACAATTGATAGCACCAGTTAAAGGAATGAAGCACTTTTGCTTGGAAACAATGATTCATGAACTGCTCTTCCCTACAGGAGATGAAACCATTTGGGCTTTCCTCAGAGATGCTTATATTACTGGCAACATTTAAAAAAACTTCATTATATAGAGAAAATTCCAGCCTTCAATTTTTCTTCTTGAGAGGGTTCAGTGGTTGCTTTGGTATATGTGTGTGTCTCTTGGTGAGTGTGTGCGCACACACACTCACGAGTGTTTCATAAAATTAGATTCTAGCAAAGGGAAAGTGCATTTATGCAAAAGCAATTCATCAACCACTTCTGTGCTCAGAATTCACCGAGGTAATTTAGATACTTTAATGGCAAGGTAGTTTAGGTAGGTAGGAGGCAATGTCCCCTCCCCCATCTAACAGCTAGGGTAATAGAAAATGTGTGCTCTAAATGAATCTTTTCAGGAAAGTAATTCTCGTTTTAATTATTTATCCACTACCAAATATAAAATATAATTACACAGCCAATGTCCATGGGAGCAAAATCCACAGTGCAGTGTAGAATAAAAGAGCTTTCTGCTTTTAGAAATTTCCATTAAAAAAGATAGTAAAAAAATAAGATTAGCCAAATGCGGTTTTTATAATCTGATTTTCATAATGTTAGTGTTTAGCACAAGCCCACCACTTAATCAAACACAATGGCTCTGGAATTTGCAGTGTTTTTACCATGGCCTTGACCTTATGATG
Source organism: Avahi laniger (assembly GCA_963575035.1). Taxonomy (NCBI): domain Eukaryota; kingdom Metazoa; phylum Chordata; class Mammalia; order Primates; family Indriidae; genus Avahi; species Avahi laniger. The sequence continues at coordinate 13,901 of CAUYSK010003665.1, read as the reverse complement.
TCAGACATATATTACCTCTCTGCTATAATTTACTATTGACATCATGGATTAAATTTGTTGTTTCAGCTAATGTAACTGAGCAAGCAAGGTAGATTGTGAAACCGAAGCCAGCTACTGAAATACGAGGGTTGTCAAGTATAAATTTACAAAAGATATTCAGACTGGGTGTGGGAGACAAAAACAAATGGACAAAGAAGCTGTTTTTGACAGACTGCAAGGGGCTAGAGACTTCGACTTGAACGTTGTAAATCCAAATGTCACGAAGCACTGCTGCAGAGTGAGAGACACGTCTATTCCTCAGGAATATAAATGGTGATGCGAAACCAAACTTTCAAGATGCTGTGCATTTTTGAAAAGTATATCCCTGCTGCCCGATAACAAACACACTGATCTCTTCTTCCTCTCTCCGCACCCACGCTTACAAATCAGTGCAAGTCCCCACCTCAGAACCGTTAATGACCACAAAGCCAGTATTTCCTGGGGCACCCTTTGGAAAAGAAACCAACGAATGTCAAGAAATACTTTAAGATGTATTTTTTTAAAAGAAAAATAAATTACCTCAGCAACTGTACTCCCCAAACATGAGCCATAACCAGTTTTCATGTCTCATACAAATTCTGTTTTTAATACCAAAGCGAAAGCCGCTTAAGAGGGGATGTTGTAACTGCTAAAACATGTGAGGTGCTCCCGTCACGCAGAGCATAACCCCTTGGTGGTAACTGATCCACCCCCATGACTGGCCTCCTGGCGCGAGCCTGGCCTGCAGGGCTGTGGCCGCATGAGACGGCCAGTTCGTGGTCAGCCTTTCTTGGTAACCTTCCAGGTGCTTTATTTTCCCAGATACCCCGCAAGCTAAAAGAATTATAGAATAACTGAAACCAGAAAACCATAAATGTGTGCTCCATGAATAGATCGGTGAGTGGATAATACATGAAGAACAACAAGCCCAGAAAGTGAAAATACTTTTTCAATGTCACAGGTCGTTGTTATGGATAATACCCATTTGGATTTCTTAGCCTAGTCCGGGATTAGATTACTCGTGGAGGACATTCAGTGGTCATGCATTTGTGGCATTTTTGAGGGACTGGAAAGCCCGAGGTTCCTCCTGCGTAATGGCCTGTTATTCAGCCTTTTCTACGGAAGCTGTGAGAACTCCTTTCTGTGTCTTTAAGTTAAATACACAATGAATATTTGTGGAATAACACATAGGACTTTATGTTGTACTGGGGCTTTCAATTACACAGTCATCATTACCTCATCTGCCATGAAGTTCTGCAGTAACATGTGCGAAGTTGGTGTGGCAGCTTTTAGACCCTCAAGGACCAGGCTCCATCCAGCTTCTCATTCTGCCCTCTTAACATGCGGTTTCCATCTCCATGGTTTTGCATAGGAAGGAGAAAATGGCAAAGATGTAGAAAGAAGTGGGGCTTTATCAGGAAAGTAAAACTTTCCCAGAAATCCGCAGCAAAATTGCACTTGGTCAAAGCTAAGCTACTGAGCTGCAAAGGAGACTGGAAGACACAATGCCGTCTTGAACAAAATAAAGGATCTGTGGGCAAGAGAAAGGAAAAGAAGGGAAATTAGATAGACAGCAAGACGTGCCTGCCACACCCACATGCCTAGTGGCTATGCAGTCTAGACCGCTCTCATTTTTTCTAACATACACACATGCACACACCCACATACACAACCCACAGAGTAAAAACTCTTCAAAATAATATTTTTTTCTGAAGACTAAGAGGATCAACTTTCCAGATGCTCCTGTAAAAACAGTAATTAAAATCCCTTAAACATTTCATTATTTGCAAAATGACAAGAACACTGAAACTTGAGGAAGAAAACCTAATTCTAGAGCTGATTCTGCCACCAACTATCTAAATGATCTCGAGCAAGTTGTTTTCTTCTCTGGACTTCAGCTTCCTAACTGGTCTCACTGCCTACACTCTTGGTACCTTCACAAATCCATTCACCTCCCAGCAGATACACACCTCTCCTCTGCTTAAAACCCTTCAGTGGCTAGGGTAGAAATTCAAAGTCCTCAGAATGTGGGCCTCATCTATGCTTCTTATGTCATCTTGTACCACTGTCCCCTTTGCTTATTTCACTCTGCCACACCAGCCTCTTTCGTTTCTTTAACCACACCAAGTTCAGTGTGGCCTTTGCACTTGCTGTATTCTGCCTGAAATGCTCTGCCCCAAGGTCTTCAATGACTGGCTCCTTCTTATGGTTCAAGTCTCAGTTCAGATGTCACCCCCTGACAATGATATCTAAAGTACAATTTTCCCCCCAAATCCTCTCTATCACAGAACCCTGTTTATTCCCTTTAGAGCACATACCACAATCTTTAATTATCTTGATAATCTACTTGTGTATTTATTGGCTACCTCCCATCGAGAATGTCAATTCCTTGAGAATAGGTATCTTCCCTCCTATTCATCATGAGTAATCCTAGCATAGCTTCTATCAAGTCTGCACATAACAAATATTTGTTGAATGAATGAATGAATAAAGAATGAGGGTCTTTAACTTGATCTCACAGGTACCATCCAAATCCAAACCTCTGTGATTCCCCTCTCACAGGGCTATTGTGAGGACCAAAGGAAGAATGGATGCCAGGGTACGTTTTAAACTAGTAAGCAGTACACAGTGTTAAGACTATTATAAAAATAGTGCGATTTGGAGAAATTTGTAAACTGTTAAAAAAAATGTCTCGTTGAACATTGTTTATAAAACAAAGCCTTGAAATGATATAAATTAGATCCGGAGCAAATGAACTATTTTGAAATAAAGTATTTTCTAAAGAGATGACGTTCTGGAAAACAGTATCAACAACAATTCTTCCTTCAATCAGCTCTGTAGAAAGATACCCTTGTCCTATCCTATAATATTGATACTTGAGGAGGTTCTCTTTGCAAGTGACTTCTAACAGGCAGCAATTCATTTTGTATCAGTGATTCTGGAAACTAAAGACGCTGCTCGGTGACATCATATATCTCTGTAATATCGAATTGATATGAAATTTTACTGATGTGAGTTAAAAATTACAAAGATATACCCATTTGAAAACTTTCATGGGCCCAATTGTGTGGAGCACTGAACCATGGATTGAGTCCCAGATACTCTTTAGTCGTGTGCCAGACTTGGCAGTAGCCAGTCGATTCTTGATTTTAATGATAGGTTAAGTTTGCATTCCCAAAGGGTGAGTTGAAGCAGTCACCTCACTTCACTTGGACATTCATGTCCCCTTTAGTTTAAAGAAGTTTTGCTGGGAATACTGGGCCTCATGTCACCCCACTGCTTCTAAATAGTCAATGGCTTCTCCCTGCCCCCTACAGTAAGTCCAATCTGGCATTCAAGACCCCACGACATGACCCAGCCTAATTTCTAAGCACATAATCTCTGTGTTTCTAAAAAGGCAAACCTATATTCCAGCCAAACTGAGCTACATGGAATTTTCAGAACCTGACTGGTACCTTGTTATCTGCCTGGTTTTGCCCTGCTGTCCCCCAACCCTTGAGATGAGGGACAACCACCACACTCCCCCACCTGTAGAAAAATTTACCTCTGTCTTAAATCTTAGAATCCTCTATCTAGAAGCCATCTTGCCATCTTCTTTGTATTTAATTATAATAATTAAATTCAGGCTTACTGAGATCATGCACCAGACACTGTTCTAAGTGCTTTACATGGCTTATCTTATACAACTCTCAAATGACCCTGTGAGATAATCAAGTATGTCATTCCATTTTCCAGAGGCAGATGCTGAAATCTAAAGGAGTTACAAAACTGGTACCACACTAGCATGTGCCAGAGCCGAGACACAAGACCAAACAGTCATCTCTAGAGTCAGCTCGGACAAGCTTTAGCGAGTCCATTGTTAGCATCTCTTTCCAGCTCTGCATCCGTGATGTCACGTTGGTAGCTTGAAATAAGTTACAGTAAGAGTATTTACACCATGAAAATAGGCGTGAACTGTAAGCTGGTACACGCCTCATTTTGTTCCAGATCACCAGTTAAATATTTACCAATACAACCCTGTTTAGGCCCCCTTTCTCAAGCATGGTGTTACACTGCCTCACCTAGCTGTGTGTTTAAGTATTAGTCTCACTAGATTGTGAGTTCCTCAAGGTAAAGGACCCCGTCATACTCATTTATATCTCACGCTATCTTGGCACACTATCTTCTTTGCACACACTAAGTATGCAATATATAGTTATTGAAATGATTTGCAGTTTATTCCTAAGAGGACTAAAACCAGTATTCTATTGTGATATGGAAAAATTGGCAGCTGCTCTTCTAGTTAAGGCAAAATATTTCTAGCTCCTTTAAATACTACATACTTAGAGATGATGTTGTCAGCATGAGCAAGCATTGAGAAGAGAGCCTTGGAATCTGAGCCCAGAAAGAAACTTAAATATTATCAAATGCAACCCCCATGTGTTTTACCAAAACTGAGTTCTAGCACCTAGTGGTTGTTTCTTTCAGGAGCAGGGATGGACTGATTGTCATCTGGGGCTGCAGCGGGATAACGGCCTGTTCAAGCTGAACTCTTGCCTCCTCAGTTCTGATATCTGACCCCCGCACCAACACTCTACTCCCCCCCTTGCTGAGGACCATGGACACACTGAGTCTTAGTTACTGACAGAGTGTTGGTGTCAAAAGAGACACTTAAGCAATGAATTCCTCTAGAGACTAAGAATAGGTCAAGATTGTCTCCAGAATGAGAAAATTAATGTGATTATTCTAAAAACAGTGCCAATTTTACCACCTAGTGTTCCCAGTTTCTACACCTAACTCCTCCTAAATACATCTCACCTGCACCCTGTGTGCTCTCTCACCCCCGCCTCCTCTCTGTGCCCAGGGATTGTGTTCCTGTCCCAACTCCATCTGCTGAAATCAGACTAACACTTGTATCTTGCCAGGTCTACCCTATTGCCACTCTCTCTGCAATCACCCCCAAGAAGAAATCACTGCTTTAAAGCACACAAGCACCTGGGTTTGGGACACTATGTTGCTTGCATCTGGAATTGTGTCACGGATTCTATTGGGGGACACATTGCTTCTCCTTGATAGGACCCCAAAGGCTCCCACCTACTCTGTGCCTGGTCTAGGCCCAGCCTGACGACTCTGGGGGCCAATGAGAACCAGGTCTGCTTCACCTCTGGGGCTCCCCCCAGCAGGCACATGACCTGGATTGGTTGGCAGGCTCACTCTTGCTGGGACTCAGGGTGAACGGAGACTTAGACGCTCCCGATCCCTGAAGTACAGCCTCTTCACTCCGTCCACATCCCATGTGCTGGTTCTCTGACGGGCCTTGCACCCTAGTAATCACCTTCTCCTCAGGATCTTTGTGAGGATCATAGCCCAGAGTCTTCCCTCGGGCTGGCTTAGTGGTCAGCATGATATGGGCAACAAGTAGGCAAAAGCAGGCGGGATGCTGGGGAAACCTCCACAGACCTCTGTGATCTACACTGAAGCGTCTTACCTCACCCCAAGGCCTGCCCCGACCCCACCCAGAGTCCCTACTGCAATGCCCTGCCCTGCCTCTCCTAGCCCAGAACTCTGGGCCAGTGGCCCTGCCCAGGTCCTGCCTGGGTTTGCCCAGCCTCTAGGCTTTCTCTGGTACCTTCAGGGCCTACCCCACCCCACATGCTCACACTTGCTCTCCCTTCCCTTTGGGAACACCCAGCAGGCTACTGACAGAGGCAACGCTTTCTGTTTCATTCTGGTTTTTGAGCAATGCTAAGCTCCCTGAGGACAAAGACTTTACTGTTTGGTCTGTTCTTGTCCTATAGCCCTTAGCACAGTACTAGCCCCGAAGCAGGTGTCGTTTAAGAATGAAAGAAATTGTAACATATCAGAAGGTAGTCAGTGTTCTGACCAAGGTATTCAAGAGGGTGACAGCCTCTGCGGGGCACCTAAATGGTGTGAAAAACTGATGAGACTCAAATAAGCAAGATGTTTTCCTGGAGCAAGCAAAACTGGCAGAAGCCAGAGGATTTACACTTGATTTAACAAATACTCTTAATATTTACATATGCCAGGCATAGTTCTAAGTACCTTTGAAATAAGAACTCATTTAATCTTGAGAAGACCAAGATACACAGAGGTTGAGTAACTTGTCACACAGATGAGTTGCACAGCCAAGCAGTGTGGCAGCAGAGTCCTGCTCATAACCAGGACGTGATGCTGTTTTGTGAACCCATGGTTAGGAGGGAAGCCTGGGTCAGACCAGTGTGGCAGAATGAAGTCTGGGGACTTGCTGTCAGGCCCAGGAACTGGGGGCGGCAGAGTGCTAGGGAAACTTGTGAGCAGAGCAAAGATGTTGGGGCTGTTCTCAACAGACATGGGTGTGGCTGGGGCCAACAGGGGCAGAGCTCTGGGAAATAGGTTCTCAATGCCAATTTCACTCTGCCTACAGAATAGAGAAAAAATCGATCCACCCTTTGCAAACAGCATGGTGGCTGTGCAGCCTCTGGGAGCAGACAGCCCTGGCTCTTCATCCCAACTCCTCAACTGAAGGGTTATTGACCTTGGACAACTGACCTAGCCTTGCTGAGCCTGTTTCCACACAGAGGACAATAATAGCCTCTCCCTTATGGGATTGTTGTTGGACTAAATGAGATAATGCATGTAGAATGCTCACCCTTGGTGAGCACTTGCTAAATATTGATGAATATTATGACTTTGTTGTTATTAATTTCAAATTTCCTTTGGCTTTCTCTGTGCTGATGAAACAAATTTAGGATTTGTAATTTGCTCCTAAATTATGTCTGGTCCTGCTCTTGGGCCAAGTTTATCTTCTGTTATGAAGAATTTATTTATTCTCACATGTTTCTCTGCATTCATATGCGCATGCACCAAGAACTGTCTTAGGTGCTTAAGAGACAATGATGAATAAAGCACTTTGCGGTTTATGGTAAATAAAAATGTAAAAGCAAATGAAAAATCCCCTTAGAAATCACTGTAGTAGATGGATCTCAGTGGCGTAAACAAGGTGCTGTGAGGGATTGGAGAATAAGGTGCCCAGATGCTTGGGCAGGGGGCTGGAGTCTTCACATTTAAGCTGAGTCTTGAGGGGTGAGGAGGAGCTCACAGGGAGGGTAGCAGTCCCAAAGAGGGGGCAAAATTTGGAGGTGAGTAGAGTTGTAGAAGGAGATGGGTTTGGAAAAGGAGTCAGGCCTCAGATCCTGTAGACAGTGGAATAAGGCTGAGAAAATTTATGCAGAGACAATGATAAAATTTGATTCCTATTTTAGAAAGATTATTCTGGCAGCAGTTTTAAAAATTGATTAATAGTGTAGTCCCAACTCCAGTAAATACTTTGGTAATTTACATATACCAATCACAATTTGTTGCCCTGTCTACCTCCTGTATTCTGAATTCCTTAATATTTTTCTCTAAATTGACTTTCTTCTTGTTCCTAAAAGTATTTTAAAATAAACATTATATAACAAGCATCAGTGGAAAGTCAGTGTCATTTTCCTTAAAAATGAACACAATGTAAGCAATATTAACAAAATGGTATTATAAAATTTAATCCAGACATTTGTCAAAAGATTTGAGATTGAAGACTGATCTCATTATGTTAAAAACAGACCCAAAAAAGGAGTTTATTAAGTGTCAAGTGGATGTTAAAGATATGCTAGCACAAACCTGAGACTTTCTTCTGACCCAATTATGTAGATTGGATAAAGAACTGAAAAGGTAATGACTTTCTCATCACATGATCCAATGCCTGTGAGCATCTTATATTTGGGGAAGCAATGAGCTAGAGAAGAGGTATTAAAACGTTTTCGATGAAGATCTATAGAAGAAGTACATTTTATGTCCGGAACCAGTAAGAGTGTGCGTGCACATACACACACACACACCCTAATGTACACACGGCCGAAGGAGATCCTTTCAGGCAATAATACCCTTACTCTGTGTGATGTGCTTTAGTCCATTCTGCTCTCTTTCTTTTTTCTTTTTTTAATATTGATGAGGAAACACTAAATTGATTTCAACACCTGTTTTTGTCCATTTGTGAGGCTATAAAAAAATACTTGCTATTGCGGTCATGTATAGAGAATAGAAATTTATTTTCTCACGTTTCTGGAGGCTGGGAAGTCCAAGATCAAGGTGTTGGCACGTTTGGTTGTGTGGAAAGGGCTGCTCTCTGCTTCCAGGATAGCACCTTGGTGTTGCATCCTCCAAGGGGAGGAGCACTGTGTCCTGAACATGACAGAAGGCTGAAGAGCAGGAGGGCCTAACACTGTGCGCTATACAAGGCCTCTAATCCCACTCAGGAGGGAGAAGCCCTCATGGCCTAATTGTCTCTTAAAAGGCCCCACCCTTACTATTATCACACTGGCCATTAAGTTCCAACTTTGGAAAGGGACACATTCAAACTATAGCACCCCCCCACATCAATGGGTTGTGAAAATCTCATACTTTGAAAAACTCTGAATTAAGGGAAATTGGACTGGAGGTAAGAAAACAACTGAAGAGGCTATTATGATAGTGTAGGCAAGAAATGATGTGTCATAATGGATTCTAGTGGCAATAGAAATGAAATAGAGGTAAAATTGACACAGTGTGATCATTATGCTTCATCTTTAAAAAGTTGTAACATTTGACCTAGAGAGGTGGGATTTATAAATCTGTTTCTTGTGAGTTAGTTTAGTGCGAATCACGCTCCCCAGAAATTCGGCAACTTTGGGATGACTTTTGATGGGAAAGTGCTACTGCTTGGAAAACAAGCTGCTGGCATCAACCTTTCAAAACAACATACTCAGTAAGCATCAAATTTGACCATGTTGTTTTCAGAAGGCATTCTACTTTGCAAATTCCATTCACATTGCACTCTTCAAGAAATCTTCAACCGTGGACACATTTGGGTTTTTAAGTCTATATTGTAATTGTTGTCTTGAATGATCACTTGTTTTGTAACCCTCTGGTAGCCAAATGAGTGTGACAGTGATGGAATTAAAATCATAATTACATTGTGCTGATATTGTTTGTTTGAATGAGACTTAATGACAGGGTTCCCTTGAGCAAATGCAAAATATGAAGATGTTTCAAGTTTATAAGACAAAGAAAAAATACATTTTCCTGAATGGTTCTGGAAAGGCCACCTCTATTTTCACAAGTATGGCTGTAAAATAAACAAGCTTCATCTTTAATTTACCTTTGCTACCCCACCAAGATGCTTAGGTGTTAAGAAAGGACTGTACCGCAAAGCATTTGCCAGACAAAAAGCTTTCCTTGTTATTAATGACCGGTGGTGCCCCAGTGTAATCAAAGGACACAGCTGCCGTGATATATGGCAGTGACAAGCCTCAGATCTTTCCTTCTCAATGCCACGAGCCTAACAGCTAGCAGCCGAGAACTTCCAGCGCTGTATATCTACAAGATAAATAACACGAGATATGAATATACGTATTGCTTACAGTCTTGAAAAGTATTGTTATATCCCCACACACACAATCATTCTAAATATGACGCAAGTGCATTTTTCACCATTTCTGTACAATCCTTGTTGTTTGTAAATGGCAAGAGTTTTCTCGTGGAGATTTAAAACCCTCCAACTGTACCAGTTACTGCAGCCTGATTTGAAAACCGGTGTCTACGCTGCCGACAGTAGAGCAGGTTTCCAGAGATTCATAACCCCTTTTATGGTGACAGGCAGCATCAAAAGAAGGAATCACCTCAAGAATATACTAGAAATCATTTTTATTTTTGCTCCTCGATCATGCCAAGATGATCTAAAGGGAAAACTGAGAGTCACTCTTGATGTGAATTTGACATGAAGGAATCTATAAGAAAAATTCACTGATGTTTTTATTTCCAGCCATTCAGTGATTTTTTCCCTCTCCTGCTTTGAACTTGCGATCAGTAAGTGCCATATTTTGCTTCGTTAAAGGTTCAAGAAATGCATTTAATTGGGAGTTATGACCAACGTTACAGAACCAGCATGAAATGAGGTTAGCTTTCTTCACTTACCCAGGCGTGAATTCCGGTAGAAAAATTTTATAATTACTGATCAGGTTTCCGTTAAAAATAGAATGAACAAAACCACTGAATGGTCTTTTCCCAGATCAATAGCAAAGACACGTCCATGCTCACACAGAGGAAGTCCGTGCAGCTCCATGACCTTTTCATGAACTTTCTGGGAGACAGAAAGATCATTCAAAGGGCAGAGGTCAGCGTTCATGCTGGTCACAAACAAAAATCAGATTTTGCGTCGTAATGAAGGATTCGGGGCTCTCACCTACTAGCGCAAATTAAACACTACTGCGCATTTTCCTACCCTGTCAATTGCAGGAGAAACTGCTTTTGTATTTGCAGCATGTGTTAACATTTATTTACCAACTCACACTATTTTTCTATCTTTATCAAGCATCACACAATGAAAAATGAGGTTTAAAAACTGAAAAACTTCAGGCACGATGGGAACATTTAGCTCATCCAAAGGACCTTACCATACTAAAGATGCCCCTCTCTGGGTGATCCCTCCCCAAACCAACCCCAATATACACAGCACAGAGGGAAGGCAGGGTGCCAGAAAGACAAGATAACACTGAGTTAAAGATGGAGTTTCAGTTAAAAATAAATTACATAGGTCATGACGGGGAAATCTGGGTGTTGTTCCTCTGTGGATGCAGGCTCACCTCACACAGAATAGTGCACCTCTCTAGTTTTGCCCTAGAGATGCCAGGGATAAAGAGACAGCAGTGGGAATAACTAGGAATCTGAAGCATTTTACAAAACAGCTTCATTTCCAGGAGCGCTGACTAAAGTCAGCGTCATCGTGAAACCTAGAGACTAAACAGGGTTCCTGGACAGAAGGTGTGCCCATACAGATGCCAGTTGGTAAACTTCTTTTGCCAATGTTCTTAAACAAAGGGGAACCCATATAGACTCAAATCATGTGTCTATCAGAATCAATTAGGAAGTGATATAGCACCTTGGGGAACTTTAAGAAATCAGGCAAATATCAAAATATGGAAATTCTACTGTTCTGAAAATTCAATATCCTAGCTGTTGATTAAGCAGGAAAAAAGCATTTTTAGAGAATCTGATGAAATCACTACAAGTCACAGATGGTTTTGTATCTCTCTTTAGATAGTGTGCAGTAGTTCAAAGGTTACAGCATTCTGAAGTCTTTATGAGAAATAAATTCAGTGAAATCTGGGCACTAATTCTCTTATGTTCTAATGTGTGTCCTAAAGACACACAACATTATTCCTGTCTGTCCATGTTCTATATTTTCTCAGGTGTAGCATTTAATTTTCTTAATCACTTGACATATGACATAAGCAAATTTCAATACATCCTAAGGTTATTCCTATTAGTAATTGTTTTTCTGTAACTTTAATTCTTTCTCTTTTTTTTTCAGAGTATGAAAGACCTTTATTTTTTAAAAAATTTTATTTCAGAATAGTCCAGGGATACAAATGTTTTGGTTACATGGATTGCTTTTGTACTGTGTGAGTCAAAGTTGTAAGTGTGCCCGTCACCCACATAGTGTACATTGTGCCCTTTAGTTATGATTTCACCCATCCCCTTCTTCCCACTCCACCTGCATGATTTCCACTGACTTTTGTTTACATCTGTGCACATGAGTACTGATCAGTTAGTTCCAATTTAATAGTGAGTACATGTGGTGTTTGTTTTTCCATTCTTTAGATATTTCATTTAGGAGAATGGTCTCTGGTTCCATCCAGATAGTTGCCAAAGTTATTAATTCATTTTTTATGGCTGAGTAGTACTCCGTGGTGTAGACATACCACATTTTATTAATCCATTCATGAATTGATGGGCACTTGGGTTGATTTCACATCTTTGCAATTGTGAATTGTGCTGTAATAAACATTCAAGTGCAGGTGTATTTTTGATAAAATGACTTTTTTTTCCCCTTTGAGTAAATACCCAGTAGTAGAATTGCTGGGTCAAATCATAGGTCTACTTTTAGATCTTTGAGGAATCTCCACACTATTTTCAGGGTAGGACTCCCAACACTAGGTTGAATAGAAGTGGGCACTCTTGTCTTATTCCAGTTCTGAGTGGGAATGCCTTCAACTTTTCCCCCTTCAGTATTGTGTTGGCTGTGTGTTCATCTTATATGGCTTTTATAATTTTGAGGTATATTCCACCTATGCCAATTTTGTTTAGAGTTTCTGTCATAAAAGAGTGTTGAATTTTGTCAAATACTTTTTCTGTATCTATTGAGATGATGGTATGATCTTTGTTTTTGCTTCTGTTTATGTGGAGAATCTCACTTACGGATTTACGCATGTTGAACCACATACATATGTTGGTGAATTTTTTTTTTTGATGTGCTGTTGAATTTGGTTTGCTAGAATTTTATTGAGAGTTTTTGTATCTATATTCATAAGGGATATTGGGCTACAGTTTTGTTGTTGTTGTTGTTGTCATTGTGCCCTTTCCTGGCTTTGGTATCAGGTGATACTGGCTTCATAGAATGAGTTGGGAAGTATTCCTTCCTTCTTGATGTTATGAAATAATCTCTGCAGTATGGGTACCAATTCTTCTTGTAGGTCTGATTAAATTCACTGTGAAACCATCTGGTCTGGGACTTTTTTTGTTAAAATATTTTTTTATTGCTCCTTCAGTTTCATTGCTCATAATGAACTGCTTGTTCAGGAGTTCTATTTCTCCCTAATTGATACTTGGAGGTTGTGTGTTTCCAGGAATTTGTCCATTTCCTCAACTTTTTTGAGTTTATGTGCATAGAAATTTTTACAGTATTCACAGATGATATTTTGTATTTCTGTGGTATGAGTTGTAATATCTCCTTTTTCATTTCTGATTGAGCTTACTTAGGTTCTTTTTTTTCTATTTCTAGTTAATCTAGTGAAAGATCTATCAATTGCATCTATCTTTTCAAAGAACCAACTTGTCGTTTCATTAATCTTCTGTATTTTTCTTTTGTTTGTTTTCTATTTCATTTAACTCTACTCTGATCTTAGTTATTTCTTTTCTTCTGCTGGGTTTGGGTTTGTTTTGCTCTTCCTTTTCTAGTTCCTTGAGATGATTCATTCAATTGTTGATTTGTGATCATTCTGTTTTATTGATGTAGGCATTTCAGGCTATGAATTTTCCCCTTAGGACTGCTTTTGCTGAATTCCACAGATTTTGATAACTTATGTCCCCTTTGTCATTTAGTTGAAGTAACCTTTTTATTTCTACCTTAATTTCCCCCTTGACCCAATAGTTACTCAGCAATAGGTTGTTTAATTTCCATGATTTTGTGTAGAATTGAGTGTTATTCAATTCTACTCACTATGGTCTTAGAAAATATATGGTATAATTTCTATTTTTATGAATTTGTTGAACATGTTTTGTGGCCTAAGATGTGATCTATCTTAGAGAATGTTCCATGTGCTGATGAGAAGAATATATATTCAGTAGTTTTGGGGTAGAATGTTCTGTAAATGTCTGTTAGGCCCATTTGCTCTAGAGTCTCATTTAAGTCCAGTGTTTATTTATTTTCTGCTTGGAGGACCTGTCCAATTCTTTCAGTGGGGTGCTGAAGTCCCTGGAAATTATGATGTTACTGTTTATCTCTTTGTTTAGATCTAGTAAGGTTTGTATTATGAATCTGGGTGCACCTGTGTTAGGTGCATAAATATTTAGAATTATTATGTCTTCTCGATCAATTGCTTCCTTTACCCTTATATAATGACTCTATTTGTCTTTTTAAACTATTGTTGATTTGAAGTCTATGTTATCTGATATGAGAATGGCTATGCTTGCTTTCTTTTGATTTCCATTTGCATGGAATATTTTTCCCATCCCTTCATCTTGAGTCTTGATGAGTCCTTGTGTGTTAGATATGTTTCCTGGAGACAGCAGATAATTGGTTTGTATTTTTTTATCCCATCGGCCAGCCT
>CAUYSK010003664.1:0-24327 GCA_963575035.1 Avahi laniger | reverse complement strand
CTGTGGTTATGTAAGATACTAACATCAGGGAAGCTGAATGAAAGGTACGTGGAACACTGTGTTCCGTCTTTGCAACAGTTCAGCAAATCTAAAATTATTGCAAAATAAAACATTAAGGAAAAAGATCCAACCACCACCTGGACCTCTGTCCTCTGAAGCTCACGGCATAGCAGGTGTCAGCGGCGAGAGGAGAGTCCGGCTGCAAAAAGATCCAAACCCAACAGAAGGCAAGTCGACCCCACGCCGCAATCCATTTCGAGGACCTATTAAAGACCAAGCCTGCGAAATACACGTTTCAGATCCTTCCTGTTTGAAAGAACTGAAAAACCGACCTTTTTCATCCACCTTTGTTTTGTATCCTGGGGAAAAAGTCTCTGATTTGCACGTATTTCTCCAAATCTTCCGTATCCTTACTGATAAAAAATCCAGTTGAGGCCGGGCGTGGTGGCTCACACCTGTAATCCCAGCACTCTCAGGAGGCTGAAGCAGGAGGATCACTCAAGGTCAGGAGTTCAAGACCAGCCTGAGCAAGGGCGAGATCCCTTCTCTACTAAAAATAGAAAGAAATTAGTTGGACAACTAAAAATACATAGAAAAAATTAGCTGGGCATGGTGGCGCATGCCTGTGGTCCCAGCTACTCGGGAGGCTGAGGCAGGAGGATTGCTTGAGCCCAGGAGTGTGAGGTTGCTGTGAGCTAGGCTGACACCACGGCACTCTAGCCCGGGCAACAGAGTGAGACTATGTCTCAAAAAAAAAAAAATCCAACTGAGGCCGCTGTCACAGCTCGGTCAGGGAAGTGGGGGACAGTCAGGGTTTCCGGACCTCCATAGAAGGCTCTAGTCTCATCAGCCAATTTTGGTCCCTACGCGGAAAATGTAAGAACCACATTTTTCCTTAACATCCACCCCAAAGACTAACTACAAAATAACTCAGGGTGACGAGCCCACAGTAATCGAGACGGCGTGGTGCCGGGTAAGGACAGACACACAGACAGGTGGGAGAGGGTTGCTAGTCCAGAAACAAAAACTCGCACATTTAAAGCCAGTTGCTTTTCTAGAAGAATGCCAAGACCGCTCGATGGGGAGAGAATAGTTTTTTCCACAAAGGATGTTGGGACGACTGGATATCCACATGCACAAGGCTGAAGGTGGACCTCGACCCCACACCGTATGTTAAAAAGAATTCGAAACAGACTACAGATCTAAATTTAAGTGCGAAGCTACAAAACTCTTAGAAGATGACACAGGAATCAATCTTCACGACCTTGGATTAGGCACATTTCCTGGATACTACAACAAAAGTGCACGGGACAAAAGAGAAACTAGGTAAGTACAATGTAGCGCTTCAGAGGGTCCCCCCGAGAAAGTGAAAAGACGGCACAGGAGAGAGTACTGGCCAATCGCACATCTGGGAAGGTTCAAGTATCCAGGATACACTGACAGCTCTTACAACTCAGCAACGACAAAAAAACAGTCCAGTGGAAAAACAGGCAAAGGACTCAGGCAGACACGTCTCCAAAGAGGACACACGGATGGCCGACGATCGCACAAAAGATGCTCAACGTCACAGCGACGGAGTGAGAGGAAGACCAGAAGCCACCACCTCACAGAGAGCGTCCAGCGCCTTCCGGCCCCTGCCCCTGAGCGGCAGAGCGTGCGGAGAGCTGCCGTGCACCACCCCAGTCCTGAGAGGGCTCTGCCTCCTTCCTCGCCCCCACCACGAGGCTCTAAGACAGCCAAGTCCAGGGAGGTCACAGGACCACCGAGAAAGCCAAACACCTCTGCCCAGGTATCTGCCTGGAGAAAGGCGCAGAGCCCCAGCGCCAGGCTCCTCCTGCCTCAGGGGTCTGGGCGGCAGAAGGCTGCCAACACCTCTGCACGCAGCCACGGGGTGGGCTGCACAGACAGACACGCTTTCGAGCGCCGGGACCAGGACTGGGAGGCTTCACGCCGGGTCCCAGGTACAGACGGGACACCGGGGAGCTGTGTGCCGCACGCTGAGGGACAGCCCGGCACACTCCGCATGCGGAAAAGGACGCTGCACGGGCAGCTCTGGCGGGGTGACCTCTTCCGGGGGGCAGGAGCCTCACGATCGCGGTGAGAGGAAGGTTCCCTGCACCAGGCCTGGCACGCACCCTGTGCCGAGGGTGAGGGTGACCAACTTGTCCCGGTTTGCCAGGACGTTCCTGGTTTCAGCACCAAAGTCCCACGTTTCTTTTACACGGGCAGCCTCTGACGCCCGGCTGCTTGTGATAATTTCGAAGGTGTCTTCCAGAAGGGGTCAGGGGTGGCATCTGTCCATCACCTGGGGCCATTACCCACCTGCAACCACCGAAGATACGATGGCACTGCTGATGGGCAGCGTCAGCAAACGAGGCAAAGTCTCAGGACAAACGACGGCCCTCTCCAAGGGTGGCCAGGGCTAGCAAACAGAAGTACAGGATGTTGGCAAAATCCAATTTCAGAGAGAGGGGGCGAGTCATGGTCTGGTGGGGGTTTGTCCAAACGCGGCCTTTCCTCTGGAAACCGTCCCGCCTCGCCACCCCCCTTCACCCCGCGCACAGCCCCTGTGCAGTGACCTCCGCTCGCCCCGTGGGTATGATGAGGCCTGCTGTCCCAGCTCTAACCAGGGCTCTGCTCTTGGACTCCCCGTGGGCATGGAGCAGGGCTGCGTCTTACAGCCTAAGGTGCCTCCAAGTGGCTGAAATTTAGGCTGTGGAACGTTTACGTCTACACCCCTGGTCACGACAGCCGGGGCCGTCTCCAGACGTTGCCAAGCACGTCGCGGGGACAGCACCATCCGCTGCAAGCCCTGTCCAGGAAGCTGCCAGGCTGGGCCACACCTGGACCACAGGGGCCAGCGATGGCTCACGCCGGAAGTGCAGGCACGGACGGGCGTGCCAACATGCAGCGAGGGCTGGGAAGGGCCAGGGACCCAGTGGGCGGGCAGTGAGGACAAGCCCACTGCGGACCCCGCGCTCTGGGCCGGGGGAGGCGGCGACGGCGGCCAGTGGCAGGGCGCAGGGTCTGGACCGTGGGACCGACAGGGCTGCGGGTGGCAGGAGGACCAGGCACTGGCCTGAGGAAATGGCAAGTCCCAGGCACCACAGGAGTTCCCGTGAGTCTCTTTACCCACTCTTCCAGAAGAAAAGGATTTAAAAGCATCTGTAGGCCGGGCGTGGTGGCACATGCCTATAATCCCAGCACTCTGGGAGGCTGAGGTGGGAGGATCGCTTGAGCCCAGGAGTTGGAGGCTGCAGTGAGCTGTGATGACACCGCTGCACTCCAGCCGGGTCAACAGATCAAGACTTTGTCTCAGAAAAAAAAAAGAATCCTTAAAGGAGTCCCTGCGGCCCTGCCAGCGTGGCTGCCCTGCAGGACACAGGCTGTCACTGCCGCGTGTTAACTGCTAATCAGCATTGCGCACCAAAGTCCACAGACCCTAAAAGACACCAAACCGTCCCTGGAGAGAAGCCAGAGGGACCCAGGAAGAGGACAGAGAACTCCTGCGCAGCAGAGCACCTGGCCCCAGGAACGAAGGTGGGGACAGACTGGGGTGATGAGGGACTGTCCAATCGATGGTGTCGGGACAACTGCGTGGCCATCTGGGGAAAAACAAAGTGAGGCGGTTCCTACCCAGCACCATTTGCGAGGAGGAGCTGTCTACAGCGAGGAACAAAGCCACATGCTCCAGGAGCAGGCGCGGGGCACTGCTCGGCCTCGGCACAGGAAAAGTCCCGACTAGCACGCAGAGCCAGCGGCGAAGAGAGACAAGAGTCAGAAATGTGACCATGCTTAAAGAAAGAAAAGAAAAAAAAAGAAAACCTGCAAGACAAAAACCAAACCCCCATCCCCCAAAAACAAAAACGAAACAAAGGCAAAGGCAACCAGGAGACTGAGGGAACGTCCTACTCAGCTCCCCGATAGACATTGGAGTTTTGAGTTAGGAAGTCAAGGTCAAAAATCCAATAGAAAAAAATGGGTGAAAAGCAATGAAGACAAAAGCCACAGCAGAGATTTAAAAGGTGGCCTTTATCATATGACCAGGCGCCCTTCCCCACTCACGATTACAGAAGTGCGAACTGAAGCTCCACACGACCCACTTCTCAGCTCAGGGGCTGGCGGGTGCTTTAGACGGGAACAGCGCGCCCTGCTGGCGCGGCCGGGAACCAGCCCTCCCGGGCCACACGGCGGGGAGGGCGGGAGGGACGATGCCAGGCAGACGCTGTCACAGCAAAACACCTCTGCAGCTCTCTCCCGGCCCAGCGATCCCAGGGTAGAGACCTACCCTGATGACAATCTCCCACCACCGTGCAAATCCGTCTACACCAGGTTATTCACTGTAAGAGACTGGAAACAACCTAAAAGCACACACGCAGAGGAGAGACGTCGGCTACGCGGTGGACGCGCAGGAAACAGAGTTGGAGCTGTGCGAAGGGAGGAGGGGATCTCCCCATCCTCACAAAGTGGCTTCCAGGACACGCCGTTAAGGGAAAAGACCACGGTGCAAAAGAAACCCCCACGACATGACCTGTGGGTGAGAAAGCGGGATATAAAAACACACACGTCTGCTCCCGTGAGACGCACCCAAAGGCTGGACCAGAGACTACCGAGGCTCCTCCCCTGCGGGGGTGAGGACGGGAGGGCCGCGGCAACGACACTTCTCTCCACGCACCTTCTTCTGCAGAGCCCCGACTTTGGGATCATGCTAACGTTCCATTAGTACATACTGAATGGATCGACGAGTACGTGAGTAAAGAAACAAACAGAACCAATAGGAGTTGGGGGGAAAAAGTCCTAATCTGAAATACAAAAGGAAACAAATAAACCAAACCTGACTTCAAGCGGACAATGAGACCACAGTTAGCAGAGCAGGAGGACACGGAGGAACTAACCCACGTTAACTTCTGAATACGGTCCGGGAACGGCGTGTCCTCGAGACGAAGATAAAAGAAACGGTGGCTCCTGCCCTGGAGGCTGCTTTTACGGTGGGCGCCGGGCAGGTTCTCGCTGTCAGTGAAGGGGGTGACACATAGGGACGCAGGACCCTGGGTGGGACTGGAGCAGGAGGTGACGGTGTGAACTCACGGGCGTCAGTGTGGAGGGGTGGACAGGTGGACACAGAAACGGATGTCTGTGTCTGTACACGTGTACATACGTATACACACGCTGACATATGTGTGTATGTGTGTGTGACATGCACACGTCTATGTCCCAGCTCTGTCTGATTAGCGGGCCTGGTGGCAGGGACATCCCGGCAGCCATGAGCACACTGAGCGCCCAGACCTTGGTGTCTAAATGGCACTCCCCACATCCGGCACCAGGGCTCCTTGGGGACGGTCAAGCCCGGATGGGCTGCAGGGAGGGACGCCACAGGATGAGCCGGGAGCACCTCAGTGCCACAAAGGCAGATGTGCTCAGACAATGACGGGGACATGTCACCTGGCACAGGAGCCAGCCTTGCAGCGCCCCCACCGGACAAGCCTGGGGCCATGTGAGCACCGAATCAATCCCACAGCACTGAGGTACAACCTAGTGAGTCAGTAAGAGCCCACGAGGCCACAGGCCACGCCGACAGAAATAAACAAGAAAGGAAGATGATGCCAATAAACGCGGAAGGACGATGGGTTGGACGGGAACCATCCGGGACGCGGTGGTGGCTGCTGAAACACGCAGGGTTTGAGGAGTAACAATGTGTTTGCACGAGCTCAAAGTATCTCCCCACGAGACACTTAGTAACGGGAAAATAGCAACCTGATGGTGGGGAACCCGGCGGACGCTACCCTGACCAAGGGTCAGGGTTAACATCACCGGCGATGGCGCAGACTGACACCACGGGCCTCCCTACACCCTGCGCCGCGAAGGACGCAGCATCGGCCCTGTGGCGTTCCTGCCAAAAGTTCATAACCTGAACACGGTCCCGAGAAACCATCTGACAAACCTGCCTGGGGGGACACTCAACAAGGTAACAAGCTTGTGCTCCTCAAAACATCAAAGCCGTGAAACACAGACTCCGCAACCTTCCCAGATGAAAAGAAACAACAGACACAAGACAGCGGAGTGCACCGTGCGACCCCGGGATTCTCCTTCCACACTCAGAGACATCACTGCAAAATCAGAACCGGACCCGCAGAGCAGAAGGCCGTACTAGGTCAGCGTTAATTCCTTGATTTTGAAGACTGGATGCAGGGGAAACACGCTGAAGCGCCTGCAGGTACAGGAGGGCCACGTCTGCAGCGAACTGCAGCAGTCTAGGGAAAAGGAGAGAATGGGAGGGAGGGAGGGGGAGAGAGAGAGAGAGAGAGAGAGAGAGAGAGAGAGAGAGAGAAGAAAGGAAGGAAGATGGATGCAGCAAAATGTCACCACCTGGGGAGTCTGCGCGAAAGGTACCTGGAATTCTTTGTATTATTCTTGCAACTTTTTGGCGAATCTGAATTTATGTCCAAAAACATTTTTATCAAAGGTATAAAAAGGAAGTGCTTGGGCGAAGGACCACAAAGCCCAGGGGGCGGCTGCCAGCATTTCCTTCTGGAACCTCAGGCACAAGGGGAGAGAATGGGGTACCGAGCACCCTGGACCAAGGCCACCTGTCCTGGAGCCACAGACAGAAGGGGTCAGAGGTCTCTGGGGCCCCCAAGCCAGCCCCCACCCAGACAGAGGGCAACCCCTGGCAGGCAAACGAACCCGTCCATACTTCACACGTATCTGTGGACCTTTGAAGGCCCATAATTAACTATTTAAAACCATAATCATTAACAAGCTAATCTCTCCATTTATCTGCAAATCTGCCTTGTAATTTTGCTGCTGTCTTGGAGCTCAGAGGCCTGGGTGGGGCTGCAGACAGAGGGAGGAGCCAGGCCGGGTTCAAGGACCTCCCAGAACACCATTTCCTTCCAGATTGTGCCTTGGGGCTTCCCTGGAGCTGGCGGTAGGATGAAGGCCCCCCCCCCCCCTCGAGGAAGGCTCTAAGTGCCTGGCACATCTGACCAGCCTGCAACCCTATGGAGCAGGTCCTGTAGTTACGGCCCACTGCCCAGTGAGGTGACCTGCCTGAGGTCACACGACTAATAACCCGGGGCTGAGAGCAGAAGCCACGGTGGCAGCTCCAGATCTGCGCGCTACCCACTGGGCACGCCGGCCCGCAGCCCCAGGGGCGTGGGGGAAACACAGCGCCAGCCCCCTCCCTGCATCCAGATTGCAGCACAATTCAAGAAAGTAGAGGAGCAAGAAAGACAGGAGCCAATGCTTGTGACCTTGGGGTGGGGGAGGCCTCACTAAGAAGGTCACAAAATCAGAAACCCTAAAGGAGAGGACAAATTTGGTGACGAACTTTAAAACATTCTATGTAATAACACATCAAAAATAAAAGAGGAACTGAGAAAAAAACGTGTAACACAAAAGGGTGCTGACAGCCCAAATACGAGAAGATTATTACACAACAGAGGTTCTCAACCCGAGGTGACCCTGCCCCCCAGGGGACACGCGGTAACACCTGGGGATGTGCTCCTGGCATGGGCTGGGTGGCGGGAGCAATGCTGCTTACCCTGCAGGGCCCAGGACGGCCCCACCCGAGAGAGTGATCCGATCGACCCCACGTCCACAGTGCTCAGGACGTCAGGAGTGCTGGGTCTGAGCCTCTGACGTGAGTCAAGAAGAAAACGAACACGACAACGCAACAAGCCGGCAAAGGCCGCAAACTGGCAACTCCGAAAAGAAGCGGCTATGAGGGTACAGCACCATTGTGCTGTAATTATGCCTGTAATCCTAGCTCTCTAGGAGGCCAAGGCGGGAGGATCATTGGAGCTCAGGAGTTGGAGACCAGCCTGAGCAAGAGCGAGACCCCGTCTTTACTAAAATTAGAAAGAAATGATCTTGACAACTAAAAATAGAAAAAATTAGCCAGGCATGGTGGCGCATGCCTGTAGTCCCAGCTACTCGGGAGGCCGAGGCAGGAGTTTCGCTTGGGCCCAGGAGTTTGAGGTTGCTGTGAGCTAGGCTGACGCCACGGCACTCTAGCCAGGGCAACACAGTGAGACTCTGTCTCAAAAAAAAAAAAAAGCTGCGACGAGTGTCCTTGCTGCCGCCTCTTCAAGGCGGGTGTCCGGGAGTGAGCCGTTCAGAGCACGGACACCTGTTACGTTTTGAAGCATGTTGCTCAGATGTCCCCGGGAAAGTGGTTGAAATGGCCACTGCTGTGGTGGTGCAGAATAGCCATCGCTGCAGCTTTAAGAGAGAAAAAGAGGCCGGGCAGTGGCTCACGCCTGTAATCCCAGCACTCTGGGAGGCCGAGGTGGGAGGATCCTTTGAGCTCAGGAGTTCAAGACCAGCTTGAGCAAGAGCAAGACCCGGTCTCTACTAAAAATAGAAAGAAAGTAATCGGACAACTAAAAGTATATAGAAAAAATTAGCCGGGCATGGTGGCGCATGCCTGTAGTTCCCAGCTACTTGGGAGGCTGAGGCAGAAGGATCACTTGAGCCCAGGAGTGTGAGGTTGCTGTGAGTTGAGCTGATGCCACGGCACTCTAACCCGGGCAACACAGTGAGATTCTGTCTCAAAAAACAAAACAAAACAAAACAGAAAAAAGGATAGTAAAATACTATCGGTATGGAGTCCACCAGGCAAGGAAAGAGAATGGCTGTGACACACACACCTCAGACGGCTCGAGTGACAAATGCCAGTCCCCAGCGGTTACACACTGTGAGTCTACCCACGGAACATTCTCCAAAGGGCAGGATCACAGGGAAGCTGAACAGACCCATGGTTGCCGGGGGCTGGAGGCTGTTCCGTACCTGACTGTGACGGCGGGTCCAGGAACCTGCGCCGGTGACAAAGTGTCACAAAGACGTAACAAAATGAACGCGCGCACGCTCACACTGCTGAAGCGTGGGGAAGGTCTGCAGCGGACGGAGGTCATGTAACATGGGACCGGTGGGGGAAGCTGGGGAGACCTCTCTGTACTAGTTTTCCAACTTCTTGGGAGTCTACAATCTCTAAAAATTAAAAGTTCACAAAAATGATACGAGGGCTATTTCACCACAGAGGAGGGTGTATGGCAGGACCGACCGGCTTGGTGGTTTGGGGCTGTGGCCGTAGGTCTGTCGTCCTATTTTGTCTACTTTGGCGTGTTCAAATTCTCCACAGCAAAAAGGTTCTGGAAAATAACAAAGGAACCAGCTCAAGTACGACATTGACAAGGGCCTGCTCCATCCAGGTTTACAAGCATTCCTGAAAACGCTCGTCACCGGAACTGCAGGCGGCATCTGCTGTCCTCCCCAAACGGTGGCCGGAGGGGTGGACAGAACGAGCTCAGTGCTCCTACAACACGGATCTCCTGGTAGGGACTGTCCACAGGCCACCTTGAATAATGACGGCATCAAAAACGCAGCCCGTGAGACGTGCCTAAGACGCGTGACCTCTGGACAAGCTCTCTGTGGCCACAGGACCCCGGGCTTCCGCCCGCCCGCCCAGCCCTCCTCACTGCGTAGCCTCCGGACCCAGGCGACGGGTCCTGCCAGGGCTGCCCGCCCCCCGCAGCCCTCGTTCCGGGGTGGAGACCCGAACCACTGCGAGCCGGGGAGTGTCCGCAGATCCGCTCGCACCCTGGGCCCCACGCGAGCTTCTCCCTCTGCAGGGCCCTGTTTCTGGGTGGGAATGGGCTGCCGTGGCACCAAGGCCCTGACTCTCTGTAAACGAGGATTGACAAGGGAGAGCATCGCAGGAAAGGACAACTGCCAACAGCACGGGCGAACGTGGCCCGCCCTTGCCCGCCCATCCCCACAGAAGAACCAGCACCCACGAGGCTTCCACCCTGGGCCGGGGGCCGCAGCCTGCCTGGCCACACGGCCGCCCAGAGCTCCCTGCCACCCCCCATAGCACCACTCGTCTCCCGCCTCACGACAGTTACCGTCACGACGCTTCTTCCCCCACAGGGAAGCTTGGGCGCGGAGAGGTTTGAAGCCACTTGCAAAAGGAGATGTCCAGAAATACCTAAAATCCTTGGAATCTCCAAAGTGAGGTCTTTTTGTATGCTGATGAGTTGACTGTTGGTCCTACCCCCTGGGCAGCTTGGGGGGGGGCTGTCACCAGAAAGACCAAGGCAGGATTAGGGGGCTGGGACTCCCAGCCCCACCCCCAACCTGCAGGGAGCAGGGGGGGCCGAAGCTGAGCTGATCACCCACCGCCCCGCGGTTTAATCGCTCCTGCCACGCAACGAAGCCGCCGTGAGAAACCGCAGGACGGGGTCCGCAGAGCTCCTCCACCAAGGCTTCTGCTTGGCGGCGAGACTGCGAACCCCGCGGTGAGCACGGTTAACATGCACCACCCCACTTACGAGCCAGGGGCCATCGCCTGGTGCAGGGAACTGTGCCCAATTCAGCAGCAGGGACACCCGCACAGGTCCCACTCCACGCTCTGGCTCTCGTCTCCAAACCAAGTGCTGTCCCCGGATGTGGCCCAACAGGCCCCCCAGAAGCCATGAAGATGCTGGTCCCCCGCCAAGTGCCGGAGAGAGGGCTCCCTGGGCACCTGGACCGCTGGGGCTTCCTGGCACGTGGAGGCACCATGGGAGCCCACCGCAGCCCCACACGGAGGTGAGACTGGGACCGAGGCCCACAGCTGCCACCGCCTCCCCAGGGCACAGCAAGGGATGCAGCGTCCACACCGGGGGACCCGTAAGAGCCGGCAGGAGCTCCTTCCAAACGGGGTCTCTCCGTCTCAGCCTCAGGGGCTGTCCCAGGCCCAGGCAGCCAGGAAGAACCAGTAGACGGCCCAGTGCAGAACCCACGGAGGCAGAGCCGGGACCTGGGGCAGCTCCCTGAGACACACCCCCGCCTTGCTGGGCCCCCCACGGTCTGAATCTCTGTTCCCAGACCGTGCACAGCGCAGGTTGGGGTCCGCGCCTTTCCACGGTGGCCCCAGCCTGCACGACAGGAGTCCCTGCCTGTGGGTCACAGGGCAGCATCGCGGGTCCCCACACAGGAGTCCCTGCCTCTCAGGGCTAACAGAACGTCCTGCCGCCCCAAACTGACCCCGGGCCCCCGGAGCGCACGCAGGGCCGCGCACAGACCCTGCAAGCTTACCCGGACTACAGCAGGCCTTCATTGTTTCGTTTGTCCGTCACTGTAACTGCTGATCTTTATACCATAAAATAAATTATTTTTCTAATGACTATCCCCCTAGGAAACTTTCAGGACAGCAGCCCCTGTGACTCGGCAGAGCCCAAACTCCGCAGCCCTCCTCTGGGCTAAAGGCCAAGTGAATTAACAGCAGAAACCCGGGTTTCACCGAGCAGGCGCCGGAAGTCCAGGTACGTCATGGGCTCCTCGGCAGCACCGGACACCCGTGTCGTGGGGGCCACGACAAGCGGGTGGCTCAGGGGCACAGGCCCAAGCAAATCTTTTCCCCAGAGGAGCCCACAGTCACGCCCGAGCCCTGTTGAGGGCCTGGCCGGGGCCACCAGCCGAGGAACACGGTTCTCCGGATGTGTCACTCCGAGGTAAGCCCTGAGCTCACCGGAGCAGAAAACCCGACGAGGCATCCGGAACAGGCAGGGCAGACCACAAGACGCCGAGTTCTGGTCTTGGGGTCAACGTTGCCTCCCCCAGAAACGCTCACGCCTGCTTCCTGGGCCATAAACCCCCATCCGACTCACCCACTCGGCCGGTGACAATGACAAAGGTCCGCAAAGCAACTTACTTTCCAGGTACCTCATAACCACGTCCACCACTCCCTACTCTCCTTCCTGGCACAAACACGGAGTGGGCTGTCCCGGAGTGCAAAGTGATTCTAGAAACTTCTATTGCAACACCTCAATTCACAGTCAAGACAAGACAGAAGCCCAGAGCAAAACTGTCACTGTCACCTGCGGAAGGCTCAACGTGGCCCAGGTGGGGGTGTGAATCGGGGTCTCTCCCTCCTAGCACTGAGGACACTGGGGCCAGATCACTCTCTGGGGCGGGGCCGTCCTGGGAACGGCAGGTGCTGAGCAACGTCCCTGCCTCCACCTACCCCATGCCAGGAGCCCCTGCAAATCCTGACAACCGCAAATGTCCCCAGACGCTGCCAAGGGTCCCTTAGGAGACGCAACTGCCCCTGGGGTGAAAAGCGCCTCCCTAAGGGATTTTCACGTGGCAAATCATTAACTTCGCCCACCCTCGAAGCCGAGAACTGCAGACCCGCCCCCACTTTGGCAATAAGGACAGAGACTCGGCTGAGGCGGACCGAACCCCCGCAGGTGCCAGGCTGCGGCTGCCGACCCTCCCAGGCATCCCACCCAGGGAACTCAGGCCGTGTAAAGCCGTCTGTGGCTGCAGGATGTTACTTCCGGGCTGTGTTTGCACGCGAGTCCCGCCCGGGCTTCCCTGTAGCCACGGCGGCATCCCAAGTTCCTGCCATCCCTCCAGCCTGTCTCCTAAGCTCACCTGCACTGCCTGCTGCCGTGCCACAAAGACACTGCCCGGGTCGGGCCTCCAGGACCCCACAGCCCTCAGGGCTGGTCCACAGTCCAGTGGTCCCGTCTGAGACGAGAGGCCGTGGGAAAGGGTCTGCGGGGGCAACGGGGCCCAGGGCCACCGGCCGGGCTGGCTTGGACACAGTGTCTCAAGCTCGGGGTCTTCTGCTCGTTCCCATTTCCCCAAGGCAGCCCCAGACACCAGGGCCCCTCTACACAAGTGTCCCTGCAGAGGCCGACCCCCTGACCCCTCTGAGTGCAGGCTTAGCTCCCACTGCTTCCACGAGAGCCTCGGCCACCCGGCCTTCCGGGCCCCAAGGGCTCTCCCTCCCTCTCTGCACCCGCCGGGGACCCTAGTCCCCTAAGCGGTAGGTCCCCCCATACAGGGCACCCCAGGCCTGGCACGGTGCTCGGCTCACACGGGGACAGCGGCTTCCCAAACGGCAGGCTGCGACGGGCCAGCTCTAAGGTGAAATACACACTGGATGTCCCACACTTATGACCAAAGGGGGTAAAATATCCTATTAGTAATTTTTATAATGATCATATGTTGAAATGACAAAACTGGGGATACACTAGGTTCAATATAATATGCTATTAAAGTTAATTTCATCTTTTTATTTTTGAGCATGGCAGCTAGAAAACTCAGAACTCCACGTGGGGCTTGCTTTGTGCCTTCACCGGACAGCGCTGCCTCAGAAAACACCATTGCGCACCATGCCCGGGTCCCCTTCTGAGGGTTCTGCAGTTTCAGCTCACGCCTTTCGGCCTCTGCTCACGCGGGGCTGACTTCTGGCTGTCGCATGAGGTAGGGGTCCCCCCTCCGTCGCTGGACACTTGGTCAGTGTTCAGGCATGTGTCCCTGTGGCGTCTCCCCCAATGCACTGGCAGCTCCCGCGGCACTCCCAGGATACCCTGGGTCACCCGTGTCCTTGCTGGGGAGCGCAGGTCACGCCCCCACGCACGTCACTGTGTGCCCAGGGAAAACTCCCGCAGGGCAGGTGGGGGACGTGGAGCAGCAGCTGTGCCGCCCCCTCAGGGCCCCCAGCCTGTGTCCCAGGCTTCCCTGGAGAACCCAGCTGCACCCCCACAACGCCCGGCGTGCTGACTGCACTATCCCTGGAGGGTGGGGACACCTGCTCGCACCTTTATCCACCTGGCGGGGACGTGTCAGCAGGGACTGCAACCCACCAGCAAGACCCCGCTGGGTGGCTGGCAGGCTCGGTGCGCACACTCAGAACCCGGTTGCTGCCTCCTGAGAGACGGCTCACCACCTGTCGGCTGGGGACAGGAAAGGGAAGTGGCCCAGGGGGCAGCTCGCTTTCAAACCTGCAGGCGAGACGGGCGGCAGGGGCTCTGGGAAAGAAAGGTGGCCATGGGTCTCCTCACAAGTCCCGGCAGCTCTCCAACACCAGCAAAGGGACAAGGAGGGACAGGACAGAGAACCCCAGGACCCCCAGCAGGAGGTGACCTTCAGGGCACAGAAGGACAGGTCAGAGCTGTGGTCAGCCAGGGCCACACTGCTCCACGGAGCGGAGACACAGAGGGGTCCCTGCAAGGGACCCACTGGCCGAGGCTGGGGGAAGACGCCCGTGCGGGACCCTGCCCAGCTCAGCTAGAGGAGGGGGAGGCGCAGAGAGACGAGGCCTGTGACCCAGACGCACGACTAACTCCCTGGAGTCCAGACCCTGCGCACGGGGCAGGCTGAGCGCCCCTCAGGCGAGCCAGTGCGTCGTGCCTGGAAGCCCACCCTCGCCCAGGCCATCTCCCCACCCCAACCCTGCCACGCAGCCCGACAAAGGGTTTCCGCGCCGCGTCTGCCCCAGGGGCCAGCCCGGGAGGCGGTCTGCACGCTCAGCGCTGCGGTCCTGGGACTCCGCAAGCGTTCGGGGACAAGATGGGGCTGGAAAAATTGGAAACAACCCAAATGTTCCTCGACAGATGAATGGACAAACACACGCCGGACCATCGCTCGGCCAGGAACAGGGACGAGGCTCTGACACAGGCCACAGCGTGGAGGGACCCTGAGGACGTCGTGCTCAGTGAGAGACGCCAGACACAGAAGGACACACACTGTGACACTCTGTTTATGTGAAACGTCCAGAACAGGCAGAGCCACAGAGACGGGACGTGGATTCGTGGGTGCCGGGAGTAGGGGGTAGGCAGAAATAAGGGGTGACTGCTAATGGGGACCAGGCTGCTTGTGGGGGTGACAAAAATGTTCTGGAATCTGACAGCGGTGACAGCCGCACAATTCTGTGAATACACTAAAAACCACTGAATTGCAGGTTCACGAGGATGCGTTTACAGTATGTGAATCATATCTGAATAAGAAATACGTTTCAAAAAGACAGGACAAGATCACTTTGAGGGGGGCTGCCCTAGAAAACTGAGGATCGGGCTGGCACGACACAGTCAACGGCCGGGCACCCGTGAGGCGCACTCCCTGGCGACGGGAATGACTCCAGACTCGCCAACTAGACCCTGCAAGGCAGGGCTGCCACCGGTTCAGCATGACAGGCGGACTCCATCCTGGCTCCCACCCCTCCACCTGGGTCTCCCAGGCCACCCCCCCATCCCTCTCCCTCCTCTACCCACCGGCTCATGGACATCCACGACCATTGCCTGTGACAGTCACCCGTGAGGGACACGGCTCCGTTTCTGTGGCGGCTGCTCCGCAAGCCTCCCGGCCCCGAGCTTCCCGGACTTGCTGTCCATCCATCCCGCCTGTCTTTCTCCATCTCCTCCCACCGGGGGCCATGCGTCCCTGAGGGCGGGAGACACTGGTCACCCGGCTGCCCCGAACTCCTGGCTGGGCACACACAAGTTTGACAACTGTCCCGCGGAGTCAGGACAGTTGGGACCCAGAGCATGGCGCGTCACTGCGGCCACTCTGCCGGAGCTCCCAGTGGCCACACATGGGCCGGGCGCCGACCACGCCCTTGGCTGGGCCCTGCCGGCCCAGGAGCCCGCCCCTCCCTCCTCCCACAGGAGCCACGTCCCCTGCCCAACGACGCTGCTGTCTGGTCTCTGGCTTAGAAACAGGCTCGGGTCTGCCTGTGGCGCAAGCAGGAGGCCCCTGGCCGGAGGGGCCAAGAAAATTCCGTGGCTTCCACCAACTCCAGCCCCGAGGGACAGTAAAACGAGACGCCTGTGTTCCGAAGGGTGTCAGCAGAGCTGGCTTCCCCTCCCACTCCCTGCCTGTCCCTGGGAGCAGCGGCTGGAGTCGAGCAGGGACCCGACGGCTCCCATTCCAGGGGCTTCACTCACGCACTAGTGACAGCCACCCTCTGCCCCAACGCACGATGAGATAACTAGGTCCCCGCACGCACCCGACGCCTCCTGACGGAGGAGACTTTGAAAGAGGGAGTGTGCAGAGGCCGCAGGAAGCGCAGCCACAGGCGCCACTGGCAAAGTGTCATGACCCTCCAGGTCCTGCAGCCCGGCTGGGGTCCTGCATCCCGGGAGCCCTGGCTGCCACCTCCTCACTTGAGGGCACCCAGCTGGCGTGTCCAGGGCCGTCCCGAGTAGAGGCCCGGCCAGCCAGCACCCAGGCTGCGCCCTTCCCCGACAGGCTGCCTGCCCCCTCCCACTGTGATCCAGGATCCTCGGTGCCTTCTGGCAGCTTCCGGCTGGCTCCGGGGCCAAAAGGGACCCGTGGGACCCATCTTTGCACTTCTCACACACACCTCGATGCTGAATCCCCTTTCCACGAACGCTCTCTCTCCACACGCTCCCCCGAGACCGGGGCGCCGCAAACACACAACCAGGCCACCTCCGCCCCACCTGCCTGGAAAGTGCCGTTGCTGGGGTGCAGCCACGAAGACAGAAGGGACGCCTGTGCTGGGGGACATCCTGCGTGCCACACCTACAGCTCGCACTGTTACAGCACTGTTACCAGCCGGTCTGAAAAATGCAACTGTAACCGCTTGTGCCGGCCATCGGGCCTGCTCCTCCGCGATCCTCCCATTCTGCACCCGGGCCACGCAGGGTGCGGCAGCCGCGGCAGCTCGCCTTGGGATCCTTATTCTTTGTCCACTGAACAAACACAATCACAGCCGGAGTCACGGAACACCCTGCGATCTCCACCGCGGAAAGGCATAGCCCGCCGGCGGGGCAAAGACGGCTTAGCGCAGACTTGTCCTCAGTGCCCCTCACCACTGAGGTGGGGAAGGACAAGGAAAGGAAGGCAGGCAGGAAGAGACAGACGAGCAGAGGGAGACACGGCGGCAAGCAAAAAAAAAGACAAAAAAAAAAGACACTCTGAAAGCCAAGAAATTCTGCCCAGCGCGCTCCAGACTGTTGTCTCGACTTCAATCAAGTACAGAAAGCACGACCGAAATTCACGGTACTCTCTCTTGACAAGTCAGATCGTTCCTGGGACAGGCCCAAATCCAAGACGCCAAAAACCTACTTGGCTCGGAAAACACGTGTCAGCCCGTCTTTCTTCCCAAAAGTCAGGCAGAAGAGAAAGACAAAGGAAATGGTGCCGGCCTGACCCAGCTCGGCCCTGTGGCGGGAGCTCGGCCGCTCGCCTCGCAAAGCTGCGCTTCCCCACCCGCCTAAGCAAGCCCCCGTGCCAGGCGACAGGAGAAACCTCAGACGGGGAGGAGGAGGGCTCGGGTGCTTGCAAAACAAAAGGATTATGAAATATTCCCTTCCTTTTAAACCCTCCTCTCCTGCCAGGTCACGGCAAACTCCTGAGGTCGAGTTTCCGCAGCTGACACTTGGGGACTTGTCGCAGAAAGGCGGCCTCGAGAATCCCAGGGCAAGAAAACGTCGGCCTCCCCCACAGCCCAGCGTCCCCCGGTTTTCATCCGGGTTTTTCCTCCCTTAGCAGGAGGCTCTTCTGGTAGATGTCCCCGTGACAGCTTCTTGCGTCCCCTGCAGTTTTAATTACCCTTGAAACGACCCATGACCCATTTTTAAGTCTAGAGTATGACGACTCTAGCTGTTCTGAAGCAGGAAAGAGAAATTCATTCATTCAACGAACGTCTCCCGAGCGCCCGCCCTGTGCCAGGAGCTGCCCTCTGCACGGGGCATGCGCAGTGACGTCGTTTCCGTAGCGTGGGGCTCGCGCCCTAGCACAGGTGTTCGCCAACCACGGCCCACCGGCCCCGTCCTGCCCACCGCCTGGTTTTGCACAGCCTGCAATCTAAGAATGGTTCTGACATTTTTAAATGGTTGGGTGGGAAAAAAAAAAAAATCAAAAGAAAAAAAATATTTCATGATGTGAGAACGGTATGAAATGCACATTTCTGCGCCCGGAATGTTCCCTGGAGCACGAGCACATGCGTGTACTTCCGTACTGTCCATGGGGGCTTCCCTGCTACAGTGGCCAAGCGGAGTGGTCAGGACAGAGACCTCTGGCCTAGAAAGCCAAAGACATTTACTCTCTGGCTGTTTGCAGAAAAAGCCCCCCATGCCCCGTCTGCCCCTCCCCCTCGTTGGATGAGACAGATGACAAATTCATAAGCAGATTAACGTGCACGTCTGACAGTGTCACGGCAAAGAGGAGCAAGCAGGACAGGAGAGGGAGGGTGGCTGGAAGACCTCTCTGGGCCGGAACCCGCCGGGAGGAAAGGAAAGGTAACCGGCAGGGGGACAGCAAGTGCAAAGGTCCTGGGGCAGAGAGAGCAGACGGGTGAGGTGGCTACAGCCAGGACGAGGGGCAGGGAAGGAAGACAAGACATGGCCACAGAGGACGAAGCAAAGGAGGCCACAGGAAGGATTCTGGAATATTTTCTAAGGGCAACAGGAAGCCACTAGAAAGTTCTGAGCAGGGAAGGACCATTTTTTTGTAGGTTGTTTTTTGTTTTTTTTTTTCCTCTTGCGGCTACTTAATTCTTTAAAATAGACTTTATTTTTTAGAGCAAATTAGGTTCACAGCCAAACCGAGCAGGAGGCAGAGATTTCCCACACACCCCCACCCCACTGAGAAGGCCGTTTTTAAAAGCTCCTGGAGGGAGCGGCAGTGAAAACTGACAGAGACACACAGGGATGCCTCATCTAACCAAGAGGGCGTCCCAGAACAGGCCGCGGCAGGAGGGGCCAGACTAGAAAATCAAATCGTCCAAAAAAAAAAATCAATTCACTAATCCACTCGGGCCTTAGCATCCGAGGTGCTACAAACCTTCCTCTCTTAATACAGTGGTTAAGTCCACGTTCAGGTGCATTAGTCGAAGGATCTGCAGTGAGCATATTAACATCCCACGGCTTCTGGGACGAGACTGCTCAGGAAGAAGCCAAGATCAAAGAAGTGAGTCATCCTGAAGCGGATTGAGAGAAAACTGCTCAGCACATTGACGGATCCAGGGTGCAGCGATCGGGACGGTGGGGAAGTGCCACCTCCGGGCAGCCACGGGGCAGGGACCTGCAGGGGCTCGGGGGCCAGAGAGCAGCCTAGGAGACCCCACGTGATGCTGGGCTGTCCCTAAGCGGGGTGGCAGGAGGGCGGGGGCGTGCCGTGGTCAGCTCCTTCCCTCCCGGCTGGGAAGGGCAGTGGGACAGCCGCCGAGGACCTGGACAGCCAGGCTGAGGGGTGTGGACAGGACGCAGCTGACAAACACGAGCCACTCGCAATCAAGGAGGGAGCACGGGGACGAAAGGAACTGAGAGCACGAGGCACACGGGGGTCACTGCGAAACATCAGCTGCTGCAGGGCGGAAGGCCGCGTCCGAGGCAGTGACCGCGCTGCCCAGGGGACACTCGGCTATACCTGGGGACGTTTCGGGTTGTCATGGCTGAGGTGGGGGAGGCGCTGCTGGCAGCTGGTGGGTGAAGGCCCGGGACACTGTTCAGGGCCCCACGGTGCCACAGGGAATGATCCGGCCCAGAACATGGACAGGGGAGGCTGGGGACCGGCGCAGGCGCAGACACGCACCGCGGCGTAACAGATCAGCTCCGAGCCCAGAGTTCCGCTTTCATCCTCACAGCCACCTGGGAGGGAGGTGTTCTCGTTATACCCATTTTACAGATGAGGACAGTGAGGCCCAGAGAGGTGAAGTGACCCGCCTTAGAGGAGGGATCTGAACCCAGGCCTCTCAGATTCCGAAGCCTGTTCAGAGCGTGGAACGGAAGACAAACCCAGGGGAGTTGCCAAGGACAGCAGGACAGCACGGAGCCCGGGTTCAGCCCGTCCTCTCCGGCCCGGTGTCCTCCGGCGGAGCAGAGGCCCCCGAGGTAGGACAGGGCAGAGCTGTGGCGTCTGAGGGGCCCACCGGGCGGCCACGTGGCAGGTCCCTGGAGCCCAGCCAGGAGCCCAGGGCGAGCGAGGCTGTCGTGAGGGCGGCCAATCTAGCACAGCGAGGACCTCTCTCCACCCCCCACCCAGAGGGCTCGGGAGGGTTTAGTGCCCCCACCCGGCTTTGCTCCTGAGCAAGTGACTGGCCCAAGGTCACAGCTTGCTTCTAGACCCAGGGAAGAAAGCCACGGAGACACGTTCCTGGGCCGACAACTCGGACCCTCATCACCCAGTGCATCAGGCCGGCTCGGGCCTCTCACCACCACACGCAACGCCATTACAGCCGCGACCATACTCCGGGGCGCCGGTCTCACCCTTTACCCCACTAACCGCCAAACCCCCTGGAGCTCGGACTCCTCCCCAGCTGCCAGGCCCTGAAAACCCAACGCCCCAGGCCCATCAAGGACAGATGAGCTCCCCAGGGCGAGGCTCCCAGGGCTGAGACAGGAAAGGGGACGGGCACGGGGTGCGGGGGTGGGGCAGGAAACCGGCAGAGGTGGCGGAGAAGGTAGGAATCAAAGTACAGGCAGAGGGGTCAGGGTGGGAGAGGGGGCACAGAGGCTGACCCGTGACTGCCCCTGAGGGGTCCCGCAGGATGGGACAGGGATAGAAGATGGGGCAGGAGCTAAGGGTCTTTCCTACGAAACAAAAGTGCAACAAAGGCCCGGTGGGGTGCTGCACCGTGGGCGCCTCTCGGCTCCAGTCGCTAATGTCTCTTTGACAGCCCCCTCCCCAAAGAGGAAAGGATTAGGAAATGTGAAAAATTCATCTGTTACTAAAACTTGTACATATTTCAAGTCTCAGCAACTACACACATGCGCGACACAGGGCATACTTCCACACAAAGCCCCCCAGCAAGTTGCACACAAACACCCATTTGTGCAACCAGATCTCCCCCACACCCGTCCCTCCCCAGCAGTGGCCTCCTCCGGGCCAGGATGCTCTGACCGTCTCAGTGTCCCCAGCACAAAGGGGATGCACCAAGATCGGCCAAGCGTCCAGTGAGACACGGGCAGAGAGGGCTGGCGAGTTTTGGAAATCCTGGACGCAAATAATCAAAAGTTGACTCCACCGCGTTACGCTCCGTCCTTCAGGGGTTCAGAAAATAAACTGCCAAGGGCAGAGAGGCTGCCCACCGCGATTGCAGGGGTGGCAAGAAAAGGCTGGCCCAGTCTGTTGACAAACCCTCCCGATGCCTCATAAGGAAACTATTATTTGAGAATTAGGGGAGTCATTAGCTCTTGCAAGGCTGTGATAAAAGCCCAGAGGAATCATCTAATGAGCCCGTTTTAGGGCTGATGCAGTTTTTTTTTTAGGAGCTTTCTCCAGCACAGGGACATTCCAATAAACGGCTGTTGAGGCAGAGGGCAGGGGCAGAGTACCAAACCCTTGAATTCACCCGTTACCCTGCGACCCAAAGGCGCTTGCCGAATAAATACCATTGACAGGAACACATGGAAACAGACACTCTTCACATATTACAGGATCGCCGGGCTCCACGGAGCTGAAACCACCTTCTCGCTAGTTTCACAACTCAGGAAACAGTTCCCCAGGTGCCACTGAATTATTAAAACAAAAGCGTCCTCCCCCAACCAAACAGATGGGACGCTCCAAAAAGCAGTCCACGCCTCCACCAACCCCCAAGGGGAGAAAACAAATCTCCTATGAAACCTTCCACAGTGCCCAGGTGGACACAGACCCGGCTTCGCCTGATGTCATCGCGACCACTGAGCACGGACAAGACCCAGGCCCGGGCAGATCCGGGGTCCAGTACATTTCAGAACCAGTCCGGCCCCGGCTCCCACAGGAATGTCCACGGGGGGACAGCGAAAGGGGTCGCCCCAGGAGCAACTCCTCAGTCCATTTCTAGAGAAGGGGCGTCCTTCAGATGGCGATCTGGCTGAAAGGTGGGGGTGGGGGGCGCGTCCTGAAGCTGCATAGCAAGTAATTTTTTTTTTTTAACCCAGATTGCATGCTTATTAGGGGGGCTCAGGGACAAGGGAGGGGAGCAAGTTTGGAAGCCACAATTGCACAGCAGGTTGACTCGGGGAGGGGGCTAGGAGCAACGATGGGTATTTCAGGGGCCATCCCTGGGAGTCCACGCCGGGAGGCTTCCCTTCAGCCCCTCCGGTGCCCAAAGGGCCGGAAACGCAGGTGTTACCCAGGGACTGGGGTCTTTTTTTTTTTTTCCTTTTTTCTTGCTTGTTTGCTTTTTTTTCTTTTTCCTTAAATTATTATGAGGATTGCTTTGAATGATAAAAGAGCAGGACCCGGGGCCACCCACGCAGACGTCTTTTGTGCGGGGCCGGCCGGGGGCCGTCTGGGCCCAGCCTCCCACGCGCCCCTGGCCCGGGAAGGGGCGCCCCCGCCCCTGGGCGCGCCCCGCCTTTGTCCGGCCCCGCCGCCCCCGCCCGCAAGCCCGCGGGCGCCCCCGGGCCAGGCGGTTAACGCCCCCAACCGCCTCCCCGGCCCGGACAAAGCGCGGCGCCCGGGCCCGAGCAGGCCGCGCCCGAGGCCTGGGCCTCGAGTCCCGGGCGCGCCCGCAGTCCCGAGCCGCGGCGCGGGGGCGGCCATGGCGGCGGCGGCGGGGTCCACGCTCCGACGCGGCCCGGCGGCCAGGCGGCCTCCCCGCGGGCTCACCTGAGGCGGCGCGCGCGGCCCAGTCCGGGAGCAGCGGCGCGCGCTCCCCCGCCCTCGGCGTCGCACCCCCAGGCCCCGCTCGGGCCGGGCCCCGCTCGGTTGCTGGCGGCCGAGCCCTCCGCGAGCGCCCCGGGGGGGGCTTATGAGGCCGCGCGCCAGCTCCGCCCCGGCTGCCATTGGCCGCCGAGCTCACGCCCGCGCACCCATTGGTCATCGCTGACAGCTCCGCCCCTCCCCTCCGCCGGGCCCATCAACACCGCACGGCCCGCCCGTCGCGCTCCGCTATTGGGCGGCTGCAAACGCCGGACTCGCCTCCTCATTGGCCGGTACGGAGGGACACGCCGGCGCCCACTCACGTGCCCGCTGACCGGCTCCGCTCTCATTGGCGACGGTGCACGCCAGCCAAGGTGGCCACGACCAACCAAACGGTGGCTGGGCCTCGGATTGACACGGGCGCCTCAGGGACCGCCCAACGACCGTACAGGGGGAAGCGGGTATTGGCTTGAGGCCTCCGCCCGAGGCACGGACTGGCTGAGGCGGCTG
The DNA here is from genome assembly GCA_963575035.1 of Avahi laniger. Lineage (NCBI taxonomy): Eukaryota > Metazoa > Chordata > Mammalia > Primates > Indriidae > Avahi > Avahi laniger. The sequence continues at coordinate 1,452 of CAUYSK010003664.1, read as the reverse complement.
CCAATCACTGCCCGCCCACTCCGGGCCCCGCCCTGGTTATCAGGCGGCGGCTGAGTACGTGAAACCCGGCACAACATCAGCACCCGGCCGGGGACGCGTGGGCTGAGGGTTCGAGACCCGTGGCCGGGGCTTGGGTGCAGTATTCTCTAATTTACAAAGTGCCCAGCAAAGGAACCGTAGCTCCCGACGCAATCCATTTTGCAAAGGAGGAGTCCTGCGTACCGAGACGACAAGCGCCCCCCGCACTCCAGGCTGGTGCGTTTCCATCACAATCAACAAAGCTTTGCAACGTGACAAGTTAGGTGCCCTCCCCGAGTTCTCTAAAACGTAGGGAAAGGGACGAGTTCGGGTGCTTCCTGACCTGGGTTCAAAGCTCAGCTGTGCCCCACGCCTCACTGTGGGTGGCCTCCAGCAGGGAACCGCGCTGAACCTCAGTTTCCCCTGTGAAACGGACGTATCCCCACAGCCCGTCTGCTCCCCTCTTGGGAATGTCGCAGCAATTCTCCGGGATGAGGCTTGTGTACACGGTTTGACCCTTTGGCTCCACATTTAGGGTGAAGCCTTAACAACTAGCGCGTCAGGGCTGCGGGCACCTTCTCATAGGGCTGGCAGGAGTGTGAATCAGGCAATTTGACCTTTTCTAATGACGTTGTTAACGCATCTACCTTCTAATCCGGCAAGCAGTTCTTCCTGGAAGTTGTGAACCCTGAGAAAAGGTGTGGAGCTTAACACTGTTCAAGAATGCTGGCTCCAGGCACCCTACGCAATTGTTTCCAATGTTTTGCTCTAAATGTCGATCAGTAGCCAATTAGATTAGATAAGTAAGTTGTGGCTCGAAGTACTCTGGAATAATTACTATGTAGCAGTTGAAAAGGGGTTAGATCTATACGTGCTGTCATGGAATCGCTCCCCCACCAGTTGTTCAGCAAGTGGCAGAATGGCCCAGAATTATGCATGCAGTTAACATACATTGCGGAAACACACACACAGCCACCGATGTCATGGGGTCTCTAAGGTTACATGTGTGTGTCAACACCCAAAGGCCAACCCCAAAGTGAGAACGCTCACTTCATCTTTGGGGAGAAGAGGAAAAATGCACGTTGGTAAGAAGAGTCCAAGGGGAACTGAATCTGTTCTGGGTGTTTGGAATTCTTATAGGACCATATTCATCTATTCCTCGTGGAGTTAAATTTTAACTTTAAAAACAGGAACTAGTAACTGCCCTCAAGGAGTTCCTTAACCCGTGGGAAAGACAGAAATGGGATTTGATAATGGTAATAAATTGTCAAAAGTGCAATCATGGGCTCATGCCTTATAATCCCAGCACTTTGGGAGGCAGAGAAGGGAGCATCGCTTGAGGCCAGTTAGGAGTTCAAAACCAGCCTCGGCAACATAGTGAGACCTCGTGCCTACAAAGAATTTTTTTGAAATAGCCCGGCTTCGTGGTGTGCG
>CAUYSK010003661.1:0-30074 GCA_963575035.1 Avahi laniger | reverse complement strand
GAAGAATTGTCTTTGTTTTTGCTTTTCATTTTTTTAATTTCTGCAATACAGCCTTTTGTGCCTCTTCCTCTGATTTAAATATTTGTGGTCCTTAGGAGTGTTATAATGCTGATAAGCATTAAATTTCTTTAACGTTGATATTGCAGTATCACAAAGCAAGCAAATCATCTTATCTTTAGCAGAAACAAGATAATATTGCAATAACCAATCCTTATTAAAAAATCTGTTTTCTTTCTTCAGTGTTCTCTTGGTCTTCTTTGACATGATGGGCTGTTAAGCAGACAGAATTTAAAAAATACTCTCAGGCTGGGCAACTATTCACAAATTCCACTTCAAACAGAAACACAGTGCACCGTTGTCAAAAGCTGTTAACAGACTGGCGCACCTGACCCCCATAAACACTTACCAACCATCCTCCTGTGGTTGTGGCACCAGTCAGGTGGGGGAAGTTAAAACTAAATCATGAGTGTGGCAGCCATCAATTTAGCCCTTATGGCTTAATGATGTTCTGATGTCAGTCAATCTGGGAGGATTATTTCTTTGAAACTTATTTTGTTCTTTGGTATTTTAAATTCATTTTAAAAATAAAATAAAAAAATTTAAAAGACAAACAAATTTGTATTAATAAAAATGAAAGGATTTGCTCTGTAAAATTTGAATTCAGTCAAAAGGCCACATTTAAGGACCTAGAAGGCCACACGTGGCCTTAAGGCTACAGGTTACTCACCCCTAGTCTAAGTATACTCTTCGGTATGTTATTACCTTGCAGTGAATTTTAAGTTTCTTCTGAAGAAAATACTAGCCTTTCCTTTGAAATATGCTGAGCTGTTTTATTTACCTAGAGTAGCCCTTTATGTTCTTAGTCTGAAAAGGCTTTTCTATTTAAGCAGAAAGAATAGTGAGGTTATCAAGTAACATGTTTAAAGAAAACAGTTTAGTTTTAGTTCTCAAGGTGATGTGGATTCTTCACTAGCCATTAGATGAAAACTAAATGCAGTACATGATCCCAGATCATGGAACAGGAAAAAATAGTGGATTGGACAATAGTATTCTATCAATATTAATTCCTTAGTTTTATGATTATATCATAAAATAATTATGTCACATATTTATGTAACATCAGTGGTGATGTACGATGATGTTGTGTTCTTAAAATTACATATTGAAATATTTTGGAGCAAAGGGACATAGGGATCCAACTTACTCTTAAATGTTTCAAAAATTATGTATTGAAAGAAAAAGAGAATGACAAAATGAAATAAGGCAAATGTAAATAACTTATAAATCTGGGTAACTGGTATGCAGGTGGTACTTTTACAAAATTTTTTGTAAAAATTTGAAATTTTATCCAAAGAAAAAATTCATTTAATCAATCAATCAAGACTTACCCCAAAATTTTGAGCCTGAATGACCCGAATGCCAGGGGAAAATAAGAAAAGGTCAGAGGGAAACATAGGATTGAATTGTGAACATGTGAATGATGAGGTGTGATGTATTCAGGACAATATTGTTTCCAGGCATCAGCTGAAACATTATATCTGGAAAAAGGACAGTGGCAAGGACAGATCCCTATCATTATCATGAAGTAGCTAACAAATACATACAAAACTGTCCAGAAAAAAATGTTAAGTGTGATTATGTACTAATTAGAAATCTCATTGAATGAGAAAACTCAATGAAATATATCATTCACAGTTCAGAAAACTGTGGAAAAGGATCTTAAACTCTCTGATTTAATTTAGGCTAACTTTTGGCCTTTGTGTCTCTACATTGTGTTGACTTATAGATCTTGATAACTGGACTGATGTTAGTGGTTACTTTAATTGTGTACATGAAATAAAAGGGACATTTCATACTTTAGCATTATTTTTTTTTATTCCTGAGAGTATCAGAAAATATACAGCCTTTAAATTATATTTTAGAAGTATCTCAAGACTACAAACAGTTCTGCATTTTAATAGACAAGCTTAATTGACTTCTGTTCTTGAATGACTGATGTGTGGTCTCTCTGGTAATGCTGCATGCCACCTGTTCTGTAATCATTTTAATCATCAAATTGCCACATGGCCCCAGTTATGGATGCTTCCAGTCTGTAATATGATAAACATTTTAAGGGCCATTTGTTTTTCTATTTCTATTGTACTGATGAATTGAATTTGAGGAGACATTGATGATCCAAAAGGGATTCATTTAAGGTAGGGATGGACTCTTGTCTCTAAAAACAGTGTTTCCCCAATACCCAAGAACCATTGAACCTCTCTACCAAATCAAGACAAATGTGTTTCCTTTCTAGAATTGCACAGATAACTGTAAAATTGGACTGAAACTGTTTTTTCTTTTCTCCTTTTAAAAAATGTATCTTATTATGAAACTGCAATGTTACTCACAAAAACAACTATTTTAAGAAGCGGTTGTTACAAGATGCCGTATACCGGAGGGAATCTTTTCAAAAACTTTGGTCTACAATGCAAATTCATTTCTTAGATCACACCACACAACTGTGTAATAAATGTATGTGCTCTTGGCTATAGTTGTGATAAATTCTTTGAAGGAAACTTCCTTCATAACAATCAGTCAAGAAATATAAAAAACAGACAATGAATTCCACTCCATTAGTTTTGTGCTTTCTGCTTTCTCACACTGTAGTTTCATGCTTGTTTGAGAACTTTCATAATCATATTTATTTGAAAAGAATTGGTTTTATTGTACATCTAAAATAACACCAGAGCACTTAAAACAAGTAGCTGTGAGAATATAAGGTGCTACTCTTATCACATAACCACAATGATGAAAAGTATCCCCATTTTAAAGCAAAAATACTTACAGAAAACTATCTTTCCTTTGTAATGGTAGTTTTAGCAATAGTCCTGACCAAAATTCAATTTATTTACTCTACAAACAATACTGGTGCTAACCATAGGGATTTAAGTAATACAGAAAAAAAAAATCTTAATCACTATCGTGTTCCCATTGCTTCAAAGTATATTTTACAATAGCATTTCTAGTTTTTACAGAGCTACCCAGGCTGCAACTAAATTAATTCTTTTAATCATCTCATACAGTATTTACTAAAGTAAAAGTATTACATAAAGCATATTTTCTGCCTTGTGAATATAAAACTATAGTAATTATATGGTGCATTACACAAAAAGAGTGTATGGTTTAATTAAAAGGAGCAAATCTATTATTTGTTTCAATGACACCCTCCATTTTTAATGCTACTGAATGATGAAATTTTCTTTCCAAATTATTATACTATAGATACTGTATAGTATTTTTGAATGAAATATGACTCACAATCATTTATACTATAGTGACAACATTACATGACTGAAATTAAGGTCTGTTTAATAAGCAAACAAGTATAGATTTTAAAAATATGAGAATAGGACCCCTGCTAATGGAGACGATAGCTAAATGAACCAAAATAAAAAACCAGCTAGATGAGCAGACCTCGGTGGCCATCTGAGCACAGCAGGTACTCTCTATGGCGTGCCTCCCGGAGCTACTGGAGCAGGAATGAGTATTGACCTTAGGGTAGGGGTGGCGAGGACAGGAGGTCTCAAAGCCTGTCCTCCAGCTTCCAGTCTAAGTGCTATAGCCACCATGGGCATTTTCTTTTTCCTTTTACAAATTTACTCTTCTGACGCTCCTTTCTTTAATTAAGTTTGTAATAGAATTTCATAACTTGTAAAATGATTTCAATTTCTCAAGCAGTCCCAGAGAGAGACACAGAAGCTGTGCCTATTAGGAAGTTTAAGTAATAATAAACTGACTTTTCATTTCTATTCTTTTCTTTATGCATATAAGCAATAGAAAGAAAAAAATTCAAGTGGGTACTTCACCATAAAAGACAAAAACAATTTGAAATTCAATTTACAATTATTCTTATTTTAATAAATTATTAACCAGTTGTTTAGATATTATGTAAAATGGGACCTATCTATTTAGACTAAGGATTGTTTTTTCCACAAATTGAAAAGAACTTATTTATTATGAGACAATTAAAACATAGTATAGAGTCAGCTTCTATAACTGAGTTACAGAAAAAACAGTTTTTCTGTAGACCAGTCTTCATTTATCATCAATAAAGCTTACTGAGGGTACATTATGTGTAAGATATTGGGGTAGAGACTTATTTAAGACATAATGCTTGTCTTAAGGAGGCTAAACATCTAGTGGAAATCATCCTTTGGAGTATGTATAAAGGCAAGCATAGTGTCTGTGGAGTACACTGGCACTCTGAGAAGGATTAGAGATAAATAGGAACAGAACCCAACAGAAGAACTTACAGTATTGAATATCTAGAACCGTGGGTTCCAGAAGGCAAGAAACAGAAGAGATAAAGTTGGTGCTTGATTAGTTGTGGGAGAAAACAAAAAAGAGTCACGGTAGCAGTGCAATGATAATGTCAATAAAAATAGCTATGAGTCGTTAATTGTGTGCTAGAACATAAGGTCAAGTGAACAGGGATTTATCCACTTTCTATATTGTTGACTGCTGGGCCCTCAGTTCCCAAAACTGTGCCTGACACATAGTAGGTACTCAATAAATGTTTGTTGGATGATTAAATAATATGCTAGATGTCTTATGTGCATTAGATTTAATTCCTATAACTCTCCTACGAGGTTATTTTTTATATTCCCAATTTTTAATTGAGAACTAAGGCTTAATGTTAAGGACCATGCCAAAGTCAGACAGATAGCCATTATTGAAAGTTTTTCTAACTGTAAAAGTGGTCTTTCTTCTGCAATATGAGGCAATCTACTAGGAAAGACACATTGACTTAGAAGGCATATCTCTAGGCCTTATTCTGTTGTTAGTAGGTCAGGTAACCTTGGGTAAGTTACTTAGTTTCTCTGTGGAACCATTCCACTTCGGGGGAGGGGACTGTATTTGCAAATACAGTCATGTGATGCTTAACAATAGGGATACAGTCTGAGAGATGCATCCTTAGGCAATTTCCTCTTTGTGCAAGCATCATAGAGTATACTTACATAAACCTAAATGGTATAGCCTACTACACGTCTAGGCTGTATAGTATAGCTTATTGCTCCTAGACTACAAACTTGTATAATATGTTACTTTACTGAATACTGTAGGCAATTGTACCACAGTGGTAAGTATTTGTATGTATAAACATATCTAAACATAGAAAAGATACAGTAAATACAATATAAAAAATTAGAAAATGGTATTCCTCTATGGGGAATTTAGCCTGAATGGAGCTTACATGACTGAAAGTTGCTGTGGGTGAGTCAGTGAGTGGTGAGTGAATGTGAAGACCTAGGACATTATTGTACACTTCAGTAGATTTCATAAACACTGTACATTTAGTCTAAACTAAATTGATGAAAAAATATTTTTATTTCTTTAATAATAATTAAACTTACTGCTACTACCTTATTTTTATAACTTTTTAAAATTTTTGACTCTTCTGTAATAGCAGTTAAAACATAAACACATTGTACAGCTAGGCGAAATTTTTCTTTCTTTATTCTACAAGCCTTATTCTATTTTTAAATTTTTTTATTGTTTTTAACTTTTAAACTTTTTTTGTTAAAAACTGAGACACAAGCACACACATTAGCCTAGGCCTACACAGGGTCAGCATGATCAATATCACCGTCTTCCACCTCCACATCTTGTCCTACTGGAAAGACTTCAGGGACGATAACATGTACGGAGCTGTCATCTCCTGTGACAGCAATCCCTTCTTCAAAAATACCTCCTGAAGGACCTGCCTGAGGCTGTTTTACAGTTAACTTTTTTTTTTATAAGTAGAAGGAGTACACTCTAAAACAACAATAAAAAATATAGTATAGTAAATACATAAACCAGGTAAAATAGTCAGTTGTATCAAATATGTACTGTGCATAATTTTATATGCTATACTTTTACACAGTTGGCAATGCAGTGGGTTTGTTTACATGAGCATCATCACAAACAAATAATGTGCTGTGCTATGGCACTGTGATGGCTAGGACATCACTAAGTGGTAGGAATTTTTCATCTCAATTATAAGTTTATGGGACCGCCATCGTATATGTGATTCATCATTCATCAAAACTTTGTTATGAGGTACGTGCCTGTATAGAAATTGTTTGCCATATTTGTAATCATAAAAAGATCATATTGGTTCATGTAAAATGCTATAAAATTTGATGTGATGTATAAATACAAAATATTGGTGTTAATAATAAAGATGGCCCCCTGTAGACTATTAAATAGAGCAGTAAAAATAAGATAAATAGGAAAATATGGAAGGAAAGTTGCTTTTTTTTTGGTTATTTTTTTGAGAGGGTGATTTGTTTTATACAGATACCGCATTGAAGAATCCATGGAACACCTAGGAAATGGAAATAAATTTTGCACAATGAATGATATAGGAATAATACTCATAATTGAGGACATGTATTCGAACTCATCTGCCGAATGGCAATAACTAAACTTATTAGAAGGATCAAAGTATTAAAAGAAAACAGTGTAAGTTTAAGAAAGGCATAGGGCTTCAAAATGCCTGTGATGATTGGAGAAAGTACGAGAGATAGAAATGGAAGAAGAAGGAGGTATGAGAGCAGTAGTAAGAGAAGCAGCAAAGTGAAAGGTCACAGAGGCCAAAAAAGAGAGATTTCTAGTAAGGAAGAGCTGCCTGGTAGTACCTAGCATTCAAGGGCAAGGGCACAAGGCATGGAAAAGCCATTGCATCTGGCATGATGATGTCAACTCTGCTTGGGCAATAGTGTTCGTATCTGATTGGGCAAAGGCCAGGTTATAAGAGAAATAAGATATATACATCTTTATTTTCTGATTAATCTTCAGAAAGACATAAGTACGTTTTAAAACAGAGGAAGGAGTAATGGAAAAAATGAGATTGAAAATGTGAAAGAGCAGTGAGTTTGCAAAGGCAGGAAAGGGAAATGCTGGACAGAGAAACAGCCTTAGCATCTTCTCTCTGTCAAGGAGAAAATAAATTACTTTAGAAAGGACACAGAAATATTTTGTTATTAAGAAGGGAAATTCATTGGGTCAGCTTCCAGTTTTAAGTCCTGTAGTGTTTAAAAGCATTGGAGACACAGCAATAAACAAAGCCAGCAGAGTCCCTGGCCTTCCCAAACCTGTCCACCACGGTGGACAGCAGCCATGGAACAAGAAGGGGTTGATGCAGGATGCTTGAAAAGTATGGAAGATGTTTGAACTGGTATGAAAAATATAAGAACTTAACAAGAAATAAAGAATTGCCAAATGACATTTTTGCTCAAATGATGAAGCTTGGAATAAATATGTATTGGACATAATCCATGAATTTATATGATTTTTTCTAGTTAATTTTTGATAATCTGGACACTGGAAAAGATAAAAATGGCAAAACTTAATGAATGGCTTTGCTATGACGCTATGACACGGGGTTTTTTTTTTTTAAGTACACATATTTTTTAATGTTAAGTAAAATAAGACTTTTAAGAAATATCTGACAAAAGCCAAGTTCTGAAACTACTGTTTCTATACAATAAGTAATTGGTTTGATAAGGTTAATCAATGAATTTACAAAAACATGTATATTGGTAGTAAGCTTCAGAAACAAGGAATTATAGTTTTAGAAGAGTTTGAGAAAGATGAAACTAACATCCAAGGGATGGGGGAGAAATAGTAAAAGTCAAATCTTGCTACATCTACAGCACTTAGTGATGAAGCTGGCACAGAAAGTCAGTTTCTCCCACACAATATATAATACTAATATTAATAAATCTCAGAGAATAAAGATGAGCTATGAGAAACATGAATAGCATATCTAACTTTATTTTTAGAAAAGAGTTGGGTTAAATATGGGCTCCACTGATCAGTTAATACTTTTCTAATAAGTAAACATGAAGCAAAAGATGTAGCCTGCTGGTGATGACAGATTGGAATAAGACTGAATTTTTAATGACAAAGTCTGAAGTCTGAGAGAATCATGGAGCTGAAAAAGAAGTAAACCTAAAAAAGGAGTTGTCATCACGTGGTTACATAAACAGTGATTAGTAGGAGCTAAAACTTAATAAGGCTAGAGCAATTAATGCGTGATTTGCATACTTATTTTTAAATTCTGATTATGATAGTTTTATGTGTCAATTAGATCATGTAATGTCCAGATTTTCATTAAACCTTATGTCTGGAGGTATCATTGAAGGGGTTTCAGGATGAGATTATCATTTAAATCCACAAACTCAGTAAAGCAGAGGACCCTCCCAATGTGGGTGGGCATTATCCAATCCATTGAGAGCCTGAATAGAACAAAAGATAGAGAAAGCAGGAATTCACCCCTTTTGTTTCTTCCCTGCCTTCTTGAGCTGGGATAGCTCATCTTTTCTAACCCTGCAATCGAAATTTACACCATGAGTTTCCCTGGTGCTCAGGCCTTTGGACTCAGACTGAATTACACCACCAGCTTTCCTGGGCTACAACTTGTAGATGGCAGATCATGGGACTTTTCAGCCTTCATAACCACATGAGCCAATTCTTCATTATATATATATATGTGTGTGTGTGTGTGTGTGTGTGTGTGTGTGTGTGTGTGTGTATGTATGTATATATACATATGTACTGGTTCTGTTTCTCTGAAGAACCCTAATATATTGAGTAAAATGTATTGTCCACTTTATGCTGAATAAAGCAGATGCTCACGAGTGGGGCTGGGCATCACCCAATCCACTGGGGACCTGTGTGAAACACAAAGGTGGAAGAGAGGAGGATTCTCTCTCTTTCTGCCTGACTGCTTAAGCTGGGACGTTGATGTTTCTCTGCCCTCAAATCTCCTGGTTCTCAGGCCTTCAGACTCAAGAATGAAATCTACACCATTGATTCTGCTTGCAGGCCTTTGACCTACACCACTGGCCTTCCTGAGTCTCCAGCTTGGAGAGGGCGGACCATGGATGTCACTCTCCTATTGGTCCTGTTTCTCTGGAGAACCCTGATTAATACATTGGATTAATGTTTATGTCTTGTTTAGAACTCAAATCTATATTAGTAAAAGTTAATAATTTCATATATCTTAGGATTTTTAGAGGGCCAATAAGGAACACTTCTGCTTTTCTACCCAAGCCAGATCAGAACTAACTGAGACAAGGAGTCAGGTCATCAAAAATATCAGCTTTGTCAACTGTCAGCATAACGCATCTTTATAGAACATGGCTTAGGTAGGAAAACTATAGGCTTCCTAATAATCAATCCCTGAATTAGACATATTTAAAAAACTAATCACAGCAAACCTGAGAATGGCAGAACCCCTTTGAAAGGTCAGATCCGTAGCTACCACATTTGCCACATGGCCAAGAACAGATCAGAGCTTACCCTCCCCACAGGCAGCTAAATGACAGAGTGTAGAGAGAGGGGCCAGCTATATATTTAGACACAGCTCCCTCTCCCTACACATCAAAGGAAGCTGGGCAAACAGAGGCCAAGAATGAACAATAACGGAGACCTCTCGAAGGGAAAAAAGGGTACAGAGGTCCTACCATAATAATACAGAACTGTATTTCAGGGAAAAAAAATATCGCTTTATAAGCTGAGTATTCCCTTGGGGAAAGTTGCAAATTCAGACTCTGAAGGACTGACCTTACAAAGCCAGATATAAAAGTGACAGAAACATCCCAATATTAAATGGCCTGGATAATTGCCACTTCTCACTGCTTCATTTTGACACTGAAAGACAATAAAATGGGGCCTACCTGGTTAGTCTCTCTTACATTATGGAATAAGACTGGGTCCACAAAGATGGTTTTATCACATTTATAGCATTAAAATGAGCTCTGTAGAAACGTGTTTTTAGTTCTATGTTTAATTCTTTATGTATTATTATTCCTCTGTCTGTAAACACAGCCTAGCCTAATCCACAGAAATGCAGTGTTTAAAAAAGTAACCAAGCATGTCATATGAAATGAATGCCAATATTCACAGCATGTGAATCCAAGTTCAAAATTCTTATCTTTCAACAAGTCTAGGAAAAGCCTGATGGGTTGCTAGACTATTTTTTTAATCCCCTCCAGAATCTTTTCCAACTTGACTTCCCAGTATGAAAAGACACACAATCAAGTTCCAAAACATTCCAAGACTTTGAAAAATCATCATTATAATGGACATATTTTCATTCTATTCCTGTCAGTGATGAACAGCATGATTATGGCAGGTCCTTTGATCTTTGCTACTGTGTTTCCTATAAGCACAGAGCCTGACAGGAGATACCTCATTAAATCTTCCCTTATTTGTTTTCCTTTTTTCCTCACATGATTTTCTCAAAATAGTATTATGCAGCTGCCATTTTCTTTGAGAAAGGTACTTTATCATTATCAGTTTTTATTAAGAACATAAGTATTTGTGAATATATCCGTTGTTCCTCCCCTAATACAAGAACCACGAATTGTAAGTACAAAAAAATTCTACAATCACACCACTGCCCTCAAGGTGTTTATATCACAAAAGTAGAAATGGCAATAAAAATGTAATATGTGAGAACCTAATCCACGATATTGAAATTCACTCACACACGCAGAACCAGGTTTTATTAATACACTCTATACTTCAAATATTTGATACTTCCGATGGCCAAATATTTTAACTAGACTGAACTTGCAATCTCCTACATTTCAAAGCAGGAACTTCTCTTTTCTTAAATGACTTGAAATCTTGTGGTGTAACAAACAAAAATTAAGATTGATTTTTAATGATCATATCCTCTTAAGACATTTATAATTAAATCATTAAATAAGTGTGTTTAAGTACAATATCAGAAGTTCTGCTCTTCTGGTGGAATTAGAGTTTTCTTCTTTATGACTGAAATGATGAGTAGAAGATGAATTAATTTAAAAAAGTAAAAGCTTCCTAATATATTCATTGTGGATATATTTCCTCTTTGATTTGAAAATATGAAACTATTTGAAAGTAATTACCTTTCACATACAATGAATATATAATTTCTAATGATCATAGTAAGTATAGAATACAAGAATAACCTCCAGAATTCAAACCGGAGACTTGTCACAAAACAATCAAGTAGAGAAACTCGCTATGCTCTCTTCTTATAAAGAAATGACTTACTTGTCTAAGAATTGATATGGCTGATATATGAAGTCTTATTATTCAAGCAAGAAGAGTGAATAGATTAGCAAAGAAAGGTTGACATTTTGTGGAGTGCAACATGATAATTCATAATCAAGATAAAATAAAAGCATTCAGTTTAAGTTTATATGTAATGTACTTCTGTAACTGCAATTGCTTTTATTTTATCATGGTTATAAATTATCATGTTGCACTCCATAAAATGTCAACCTTTTTTTTTACTAATCTATTAACCCTTCTTGATTGAATAAGAAGACTTCTTATATCCCAGGATGAGTAAAAAAAAAAACTGAGATGTAAAAGGAAATATTAACTTTGATATATATTTTTGACTTGTTGAGCAATTATGGGTTCCATTAACTACAAATGTCTTAACATAATCACATTGCTTGTTGCGGAAGACAAACCACTATTTATAAGTTGTCAGGCTAAGAAAGATGGAAAACATTAATGCCTTTATTTATTTATTTATTTTTTTGAGATAGAATCTTCCTTGGTTGCCCGGGCTAGAGTGCTGTGGCGTCAGCCTAGCTCACAGCAACCTCAAACTTCTGGGCTCAAGCAATCCTTCTGCTTCAGCCTCTGGAGTAGCTGGGACTATAGGCATGTGCCACCATGCTCAGCTAATTTTTTCTATATATTTTTAGTTGTCCAGCAAATTTCCTTCTATTTTTAGTAGAGACGGGGTGTCACTCTTGCTCAGGCTTGTCTCAAACTCCTGAGCTCAAACGATCCACCCACATCGGCCTCCCAGAGTGCTAGGATTATAGGCATGAGCCGCTGCGCCCGGCCAACATTAATGCCTTTAATCACTCATTCGGGTGAGAGAAATGATGATGAGCTGGGGCATTTGGAAATATATGAATCCAAACAGACAATAAGGGAGAATGAATTATCAAACTTTGGCCTTTTGAAGCCAGCTAACTGACATTTCCAAAAGCTTTTAAAACTTCACTTACTTATTATCTAATTACATTATGTAAGAATTGAGAGAAAAAATCTTATTAATAATAAGTTTATTCTACATATCTAATATGTAGAACATGTATATATTAGAGGATTAAATGTATAAATATTGAGACTGATTGATCTGGTTAATATTTTGATGACTTGAATTGGCTACAAAAGTATTCTGCTTGCAAGGGTACTTAATAATAGAATTTTATTAAACCTACATCTTTTTTGTTATTTCAGTAAATTTAGGGGCTACAAGTGAAGTTTTGTTACATGGATATATTGTGTAGCTGTGAGGTCAGAGATTTTAGCACACCCACCAACCAAATACTGTATGTTGTACCCATTAGGTAATTTTTCATCCTCATCCTCCCAATCTCCCACCTTTGGAGTCTCTAATGTATATTATTCCACTCTGATGACCATGTGTACCCATAGGTTAGCTCCCACTTATAAGTGAGAACATGCAGTATTTAATTTCCTGTTCCTGAGTTACTTCACTTAGGATAATGGCCTCCAGTTCTGCCCAAGTTGCTGCAAAAGACACTATTTCATTCATTTTTGTGGCTGAGTAGTATTCCATGGCATATATATATATATGGCATACACACACACAAACACACATATACACACACACACACACATTTTCTTTAAAGTCTGTAAATGCATCGAGTTAATTTTTGTACATGATGAGAGATAGGTATAGAATTTTATTCTTCTGCATATGACTATTCAATTTTCCCAGCACCATTTATGGATTAGTTTGTCCATACCCCAGTGTATGTTTTTGTCTGCTTTGTCAAAGATCAGCTGGTTGTAGGTATTTGACTTTATTTCTGAGTTCTCTATTTTGTTACTCGATCTATATGTCTACCTTATACCATTACCATGCTGTTTTGGTTCCTATAGCCTTACAGCATAATTTGAAGTCAGGTAATGTGATGCCTCCAGTTTTGTTCTTTTGGCTTAGAATTGCTTGAATTGTTTTTGCTATTCGGGCTTTTTCTTTTTCATTTTTTTTTGTCCCATATGAATTTTAGGATTATTTTTTCTAGTTCTGTGAAAGATGACATCAGTATTTTGATCGCAATTGCATCAAATCTGTAGATTGCTTTGGCCAGTATGGTCATTTTAACAATATTGATTCTTCTAATCCATGAACATAGAATGTTTTTCCATTTCTTTGTGTCATTCTGATTTCTTTCATCAGTGTTTTACAGTTTTATTGTAGAGATCTTTCACCTCCTTGGTTAATTATATTCCTAGGTATTTTATTTTTTTGCAGCTAATGTAAATGGGATTGATTTGTTTTTTTTTTTTTTTTTTTGGACAGAGTGTCGCTGGGCTAGAGTGCTGTGGTGTCAGCCTAGTTCACAGCAACCTCAGACTCCTGGGCTCAAGCAATTCTCCTGCCTCATCCTCATGAGTAGCTGGGATTACAGGCATGCACAACCATGCCCCGCTAATTTTTCTATTTTTAGTAGAGATGGGGTCTCACTCTTGCTCAGGCTCCTCTTGAAATCCTGACTTCAAGGATCCTCTGGTCTCAGCCTCCCAGAGTGCAAGGATTACAGGCATGAGCCACCAGGCCTGGCCGGGATCGAGTTCTTGATTTGGTTCTCAGCTTGGTTGTTATTGGTATGTAGAAATTCAAGTGCTTTGTATATGTTGATGTTGTAACCAGAGACTTTACTGAATTCATTTTTTAATCTTGGAATCTTTTGGCAAAGTCTTGGGGTTTTCTAAGATTGTATCATCAGTAAACAGAGATAATTTGACTTCCTCTTTTCCAATTTGGATGCCCTTTATTTCTTTCTCTTGCATGATTGCTCTGGCTAGGAATTCCAGTAGTAGAATAAATAGAAATGATGAAAGTGAGCCTCCTGTCTTATTCCAGTTCTTAGGGGGAATTTTTTTCATTTTACTATGTTCATTATAATGTTGGCTGTGGGTTTGTCATATATGGCTATTCTTATTTTGAAGTATGTTCCTTCAATGCCTAGTTTATTGAGGGTTTTTATCATGAAGGGGTGCTGGATTTTATCAAATGCTTTTTCTATATCTGTTGAGATGATCATATAGCTGTTGTTTTTAATTATGTTTATGTGGTGAATCACATTTATTGACTTTCATATGTTGAATCATCCTTGCATCCTTTGGATATAACCCATTTGATCATGATGAATTATCTTTTTGATGTACTGTTGAATGCAGTTTGCCAGGATTTTGTTGAGAATTTCTGCATCTATGTTCATTAGGGATATTGATCTGTAGTTTTCTTTTTTGTTATTGTGTCCTTTCCTGGCTTTGGTATCAGGGTGATACTGGCTTCACAGAATGAATTAGGGAGGATTACCTCCTTCTCAATATTATGGAACAGTTTTAGTAGGACTGGTACCAGTTCCTCTTTGCACATCTAATAGAATTTGACTGTGAATCCCTCTGGTCCCATGCTACTTTTTTTGGGGAGATTTTTTCATTAGAAGTACATCTCACTACTCATTATTGTTCTGTTCAGGATTTGTACTTCTTCCTGATTCACTTTTAAGAGGTTATATGTTTTCAAGAATTTATCTATTTCCTCTAGGTTTTCTAGTTCGTGCACATAAAGGTGTTCATAGTTACCTCAGGTTATCTTTTGTATTTCTCTGCTCTGAGTTATAATGTCTTCTGTTTTATTTCTTTTTGAGTGTACTTGAATCCTTTCTCTTATTTTATCTATTAATCTAACTAGCGGTCTATCAACTTGGTTTATCTTTTCAAAGAACAAATTTTTTGTTTCACTGATTCTTTGTATTTTTTTTGGTCTCAGTTTTGTTCAGTTCTGCTCTGATCTTTGTTATTTATTTATTTTTTTTTCTTCTGCTAGCTTTGTGTTTGGTTTAGGCTTGTTTTTCTAGTTCCTTGAGGTATGTCATTAGGTTGTTAATTTGTGATCTTTCAATCTTTTTGATGTAGGCACTTAACACTACAAATTTCCTTCTTAGTACTGCTTTTACTGTGTCCCAGATGTTTTGATATGTTGTATCACTGGTTTTGTTCATTTCAAAAAAAATTTTTATTTCCATCTTGATTTCATTATTGACCCAAAGATCACTCAGGAACAGGTTGTTTAATTTCCATGAATTTTTATATTTTTGAGAGTCTGTCTTAGAATTTATTTATTTATTTAGAATTTAGAATTCTAAATAGAATTTGTTTCTAGTTTTATTTTACCATAATCTGAGAAAATATTTGACATGATTTCAATTTTTTAAAATTTATTGAGACTTGTTTTATGGCCTTACAGATGGTTTTTCTTGGAAAATGATTCACGCATTGATGAGAAGAATGTATATTCTGCAGTTTTGGGGTAGAATGTTCAGTAAATGACTGTTGGGTCGATTTGTTGTAGATTCCAATTTCAGTCTATTGTTTCTTTGTTGATTTTCTGCTTAATGGTCTGGCTGGTGCTGCCAGTGGGGGTGTTAAAATTCCCACTATCATTGCATTGTTGTCTATCTCTTTAGGTCTAGTTATAATTTGTTTTGTGAATCTGGGTGCTCTGGTATTTTGTGCATACATATTGAGGATTGTTATATCTTCTTGTTGAACTGATTTGTTTATCATTATATAGTAACTTTCTTAGTCTTTTTGTACTTTTATTGATTTAAAGTCTGTTTTACATGATATAAGTATAACTACTCCTGCTTGTTTTTAGTTCCCATTTGCATTGAATACCTTTTACTACTGCTTTAGCTTGACTTTATAAAAGTCTTTGAGTTAAGTGAGTCTCTTGAAGGCAGAATAGGTTTGGGTTCTGTGTTTTAATCCTTTCAGACAATTTATATTTTTTAAGTGGAGCATTTAGTCCATTTACATTCTAAGTTAATATTGATAAGTAAGTTGTTTCTATTCCTGTCATAATGTTAATTGTTACCTAATTGCTTTGTATTCTCAGTTGTGTAATTATTTTATAAAACCTATGAGTTTTATGATTTTATTAATATATGTTTTTTATGATGCCGAGTATCAACCTTTCATTTCCATGTTTAGAACTCCCTTGAGCATTTCTTATAGGACTGCTTTAGTGGTGACATATTCCCTTGCATTTGATTGCCTGGGATGACTTTATTTCTCCTTTATTTATGAAGCTTAGTTTAGCAGGATACAAAATTCATGGCTGGCAGAATTTTTCTTTGAGAATATTGAAAATAGCACTCTAATCTTTCCTGGATTTTAAAGTTTCTGATGAGAATCCTATTGTTAGTCTAATGGACTTTCCTTTATAGGTAATAAGCATTTTTTCATGCTGCCTTTAAAATTGTCTTCCTTCACATTGACTTTACATAATCTAACGACTAGATGATTTAGTGAATTCTTTCTTGCAGTGTGTCCCACTGATGTTCACTAAGCCTCTTGTAGCCGGATGTCTAACTCCCTTGCAAGATCAGGAAAGTTTTCCTCAATTATTCCCTTAAAACTGTTTTCTACAGTTTTTACTTTTTCTTCTTGTCCCTCAGGAATATCTATGACTTGTATGTTTGGATGCTTTACATAACTCCCTATTTCTTTTAGGCTTTGTTTTTATTTTCAATTCTTTTTTGCTTATTTTTGTTTCACTGGGTTAATTCAAAAGGCCTATCTTCAAGCTCTAAAATTCTTTCTTCAGATTGCTCTATTCTATTGTTTGACCTTTCAATTGCATTTTGTAATTCCTTCAATGAGTTTTACAATTCCAGAAGTCTGTTTCACTTTTTCTAAATATTTATCTCTTTAGTAAATTTTTCATTCATGTCCTGAATTATTTTTCTGGTTTCTTTGTGTGGGTTTTCAAGTTTCTCTTGGATCTCAGTGAGCTTCCTTATAATCCATATTTAGGATTATTTATCTGTCATTTCAGAATTTTCAATTAGGTTGGGATTCATTGCTGAAGAGCTAGTGTGATCCTCTAAGGATGGTGAAATAATCTGTATTTTCATACTGCCAAATTTCTCACACTAATTTCTTCTTATCTTGAGAAACCGTCATTTCTCATTTTTAAATTTACTTTTGTTTGGATGTAACTTTTTAATCTTTCTGTTTTTTTTTTCCCACTTGAAGGTTTGTCTGTAATGTATGTTGTGTTTGTTTATTTAGCTTCAAATTTGGGACTTTCAGAGGGCCAAGGCTCTGTATGTGTTTCTTGGTTATAGATAGCTTTTGTATACTGGCTTTCTCAGGTGCTTATAATTGCTATGTACTAGGCTACAATCCAACCACCAGGAAAGTAGGGGGCACTTATGTGTATGAGCAGGCTGCAGCAGGAGCCAATAAGTATGTGCTTGGTCTCAGTTTGCTCAGGCTGCAAGGTGGTCTGCGGACTACCTGATGTCTTGTGTTCCCTGCTCAGCCCTGGAGAAGGACACCATGCTGGGCAGAGCTGGAACACCAGCCTCGGCCTTGCACACCCCAATGATGAGTGAAAGTACCAGACCTGATGGGGGTGGTAGGGGGAGCATGTGTTGAAATGCACTGAGGTCTCCGCTGGGGGTTGTTGGGGAATGAAGGGGACTATACCAGGTCCACAACCTGAATAGGGAGACATGCAATCTACCTCCCTGTCTCATCACTGTTCTGGGGCTCCCAACTTTCAGTTTAGATAGACACCGTTGTTTTCTTCCATGCCATAATCTAGGTGAGGGCCATGGAAAAAGCCTGTTTGTCCTGCAGCTCTCTGAACAGATGACCTCAGGGTAAAATGTCTTCCCTAAGCCTAAAACAGACAGCTTTGCGGCCTGCCATACTCCACTGCAGGAAGCTGCCACTCTTTGATGAGAGGGGCATGAGCTCTGTCCTCTGTGCAAACCCAAGTGAGGTAGGCTGGCCATCAGTTGTGCAGCCACCCCTAAACACACTGGAATGACCATCCTCCCACACACCTGCACCAACCCCTCATGGGAACAGCCACAGCTGCATCTGCAGCAGCAGGTGGGAGCAAGGAGAAGTCCTCATCTCCACGTCTGTTCCCAGACACTGGTGCCAACTATTCACTGGGGTGGAAGCAGGGCCCAGCATTGTGCCTGCATCTCTGCTAGAGGGAGAACAGACACCCTCAGCTAGCCAGCAAGGAACTCTTGAATGGAGGAGAGCGCATGCTCTGGTCTCCTTTATTCCGAGGAGCACCCCAGTGCATTGTACTCTCTTCTCTCCCAGGGGCAGCCTGTCCTCAGTGGTAGAACTCCAAGAATCCCATAGTTCCTCTGCACTGCTGCAGTCCAAGTGGGTGCTGGGGATGTTTTCAGGGATCCAGCAATGCAGAGACACAAGTATTGAGATTCCCTGGGCAGGGTAGCTATAGAAACATGGTACTCCTTGAAGGGAAGGGCATTGGCCCTACCCTCCCTACAAGCCTGGGCACAGTGAGCATGCCATCAGTGGGGGTGCAGCCACCATTAAACACCCTGGGGAGTGACTGTCCCCCAGCACAGCTGTGTCAATACACCACAGGAACAGTCATGGCTGTGTCCACAGCATTGAGAGGTAAATGGAGGAGAAGTCCCCATCTCTACATATGTTCCTGTGCACTGGTGCCTCTTCATCTCTGGGGCAGAACCACTATCCTCTTCTACAGGCCCACCTCTACAGCCACATCTTTGTTGGGAGGGGCACAAAGACCTTTAGCTCACAAGTGGGGAGCTCTCATTTAGGAGAAGGCATATGCTCTGGTTTCCTTAATCACGAGGGGCACTTTGACACACTGTTCCTAGGGGTGGCCGACGCTGAGTGTTAGAACTCTGAGAATGCCACAATTACCCTGGGACTTGCTGGCACCCTGTGGCTGCTACAGATTAAGTGAGTGCTTGAGAATGTTTGAGGGGATTCCAGCATTGTGGAGACAGAAGGGCTAAGACCCCCTGAGTAGGACAGGGGTTCACATCAGGTGCACGATCAGTATGGCACTCACCACCTCAGCTTGGGTCTAGTGGGAGGGAAAGTGACACTATGCAGTTTGGCAACCTGGTGCTCTGCCATCAAGAAATTCCCAAACTACCATCCATAACAATGCTTGCGCTCATGAGGGTAGAGGGCTCTCCAACAGTTTGGGAGCCAGGAGTGTGCTGCAGAATGAGGGGAGCAAAAAGAAACACTTCCACCTACCATTTCCAGGGGACTCCAAGTTCCTTGGACTTGATCCCTGACAAAATTTTGTTTTCTTCTTTTTCTGCACTCAAGCTTCTTCACGTGGGTTCTCACATAGGTTCTGGCACTCTTCCTTCAGTATTCCAGGTGGGACATGCTTATTCACCTGTAACTTTGGTTCTCCTTTCCAATGAGAACTGGTGACTGATATCTCTAGTCAGCCACCTTGGAAAAATTTTAGAAAGCATACCTAGATCTTAAAAAAAAAAGAAATGACCTTGTAATCTGAATGATTATTTTTCTAATAGAAGTTTCCACCTATGCTTCCAATAATACAAGTAAAAATTCTAGAGAAAGATTAATGATATTAGTAGTAATCTTATTGAATGATTATTGCTAAAATGCAGTTAGTTTTTTAAAAGTATAATTAGCCAATTATAGAGAAAGGCATATGAAGAAATGTATAAAAAATTAAATTGATCAATTACTAAGCACAAATTCCTAATAATAAAGATAATTTAATACAAGGTAAGGTGAAAAGTTACAAATATGTTAAGGAATACTTTTGGAGAAGAATTTTACATTGTTATTTTAAATCAAATTTTAGTTATGTATTTCAGTAGATAAAATTCTATAGTGCCCCAGGAAAGCGTACAATTTTACCCGTAAACTGCTTTATTACATTTCTAAAAGATGTCAAATAGTATTTTTAAATGTTGGCCAACTCCTGCTTCTATTTTTGGATGATTCTTAAAGAAATTTAAACAACCTTTTGTTGTTGTTATTGTTGCTGCTGTTGTTGATTACAGACTATCTTGAAATAAGAAAAGACATAATTTCTCATTAATTTGACTTAAGCAATTTAAACTATATTATTATTTAAACATTTTCTACACAGTTGGTTTTTCCAGATACGTAATTATCCCTCTTATCTCCTTGCAGTTAGTCAACTTTCCCTTCAATTGACCCAAACTTTCTCGGTCAAGTGACCTAAATTGAAACCATATCTCTACAGTGATACAGAAAATGACCTGTACCTGTGGGCTTTATCACATCCAGTCTGTGGATAAGCATCCCAAAGGATGTCATTTATGAACCCCCAAAGTTCCAAGCGTGTTTTTAATTTGTTATCCAGCACCAACCATTATTCATCTAGAAGACTTTCAGTTATTACTGCTTTCCAAATTTCTTTCTCCTATTGAATTACTAGGATTTTATCATATTTTCCAGATGGATTCATTTGCATTTTTAAGAAATAAATATCACTCAGTAATTTATTGCTTATATATTATAATCTAAAGTTGTTTATATAGTATGAACTCATATTTGCATTTGTAGATTTTTAATTTGTTTTAAACACAACTGACAATAAATTTTATTATGCTGTCAAATCTCTGATGTAAATGTTAAAACTACATATCTTCCAATCCAGAATGGAAGAAAGTTTGTATACTTAATGCTTTGCAATCTCACCTTAAGTTTAACAAAACTTGGAGGTCTCAGAAAAGCCATATTAAGTAAATTTTAACTGGAAATACAAATATGCTACCCAGCACTGAGAAGGAACATAGAAGGGGTGTTGGTGATTACAAACATTAGCATCATATATTTCAAGGTAATATTTTACACTGGCCCTGTCCCCAGGAAAATAGGACAAAATTCCCTCAAATTACTTTGTCCTTTTCTTTCTACTCTTTTAAGAATTCTGTGTCTTCTGGACCAAGTGATCAATGCTATTAATATTTAAAGCACTTTCATAGACTGTTATGCCGTGGCTACAAACACAATTTATGTTTTAGTTAATTTATTCATTGTTTGTTGAGCATCTACTGAATGCTATGTATAGCATCCTTAATGAATGGATGAAGAATATAATTAGTGGATTTTCCAGACAAAAAAGTGGACATTTAAACTATTAAATTCCAATACTAAGGAGATACATGCAGGACACATAGACCCTAACTCCATCTGAATTACAAATGAATTTTTCGAAACATAATAACTCATGAGTGAGGTACTATTTTTCTAAATATTCCACAGTACCATCCATTAAAGTGAATTTTGCAACTTAATTTGAAGACTATGGAAACCTCAAAATCATTAAGCAAATATTAATAAACAAAGTTATTATGTCTGTTTATGACCCTTCATGGGGAATTTGGGCATAAATATGAAAAATAAAACTTTAAAATAATTATTTAATTTCTTTTGTTGGCAAAATAGAAGAAAGTGCACTAGGAGAAATGGTTTTTATTTGGAAGGTAAAGAGTTAAAGATCAAAGTTTTCTCCCTGTGGTTGGCTAATCCTTACTCTTCTATTTCTCAAAGTGCTTTATTCTGTACCACATTCATGGTTATTTTTCATCATTCTCACCTGATATGCATTCCCAGCTCTGACTAAGGATGTGAACTGTCATTATTTTTAAGCATTTTAGTGAAAAGATTTTAGCTTCCCTGAGGCATCATGCTGTATCAACAGTTCAATAAACCTGCCAGATGTTTTACTTACTTTGAAGGAAAAACAAGTTTAGAAAATATTAAGCACTTAATATTTTGTGGACTTATTTGAAGTGACTCTCAGTAGAAATAAATGTCAAAAATAGAATCTCTCCTCACAATGTCAAGTTCAGCCAGATATAGTACATTTTGTAGGCCAATTGAATACAAGCATGTATATATATCATTAGCCCTTAGATTATATTTGATTCTTATTTTAATATGAATGATTTTATTCTAATTATTAATAGTTGGAAAAACAGTGGAACTGAAATTAATCTCAAATATGTGTGCAAAAACAGAAGCACTAAAGGGCAGATACAGTTCTATACAATCAGACTTTATTGCAGGAAGAGTTACAGAAGTATTACTGATATGTTTAGAAATATAACTTTATTCATTTTGAGCCAAAAAGTAATAAAAACCAAGGCTATTAATGGCTATTGAATGTAAATTACATGTGAGAAGTGGACTTCTGAAGATATACGAAAGTATAAATTTCACTTAGAAATAATACAGAAAGAAATTTAGGAGATAATTATTAGTGTTCAAGAATAATTTTTCCCAATCTTTATTTATACATTTAAGCTACAATTTGAAACAAAGAAATTATGTCTTACACTGTGCATCCACGAGAGTTTTAAAGGAAAATAGCTTATGATTTATTTATGTTCCTGTTTCTAAAAGAGCAAATACAATTCATTTAATAATACCAAAATGAATTTTTAATAGACTATATTGACTATATTCCTCATTCCTTTGAGAGAGATAATAAGGCACTATAGGAAAAGAAATGGAAGAAAGGCAATTCAGTGAGGTGAAATTTGGCGCTACTTTTCTCCCAAAGGTACCTGACCATTCCAGAAGAGGCACGTGACGGGCTGAGAAGCTGAGAAGAATTTTCAATTGAGCTGAGATTTCAACTAACACTTAAAACCAGATAGACAAACTATTGGAGTTCAATCGACAGATTTCAAGATGTGCCATGAACACCAAGAAGTATAAATACAAACAAACTCTCGTAGGCACACTGGTAAAATGACTGAAAAGCAAAAACCAAAAGAAATTTTAAAAGCACCACAGAAAAGACTTATTACCTCCCATGGAGAGTCAAGCACACTTACAGCTGACTTCTCAACAAAAAACAGTGGAAGACAAAGTATAATAAAATGATAACTTCAGGGTACTAGAAGGGAATACATAAAGACCTTAATTCTGTTTGTTCTGGCTATATTTTGAAAGTTAGCTTTCATTTGAAACTGGTGTGTATATGTTACCGAAAGTTCTTTAATTCTCTGGGCTTGGCAATAAGAATATGAAGAATAACAGAAGAGAGCACTACAGCCCTGTTAGAATGGCGAACATCCAAAACACAGACAACACCAAATGCTGGTGAAGATGTGGAGCAACAGGAATTTCACACATTGCTGGTGGAAAGACAAAATAGTACAGCCACTTTGGAAGAGAGTTTGTCAGTTTCTTACAAAATTAAACATATTCTTACCATACAATCCAGGAATGTCACTTTCTTGGTATTTACCCAAAGAAGTTGAAAACTTATAGCACAGTCATTTACTAATCTTATCTGTTTCCTTGGGAAGGACTAGATTTTACAGTATTCTTTAAAGTTACCAAATAAAAAAAAATTACTAAACATTAAATATAAAGAAAGGGTGAGTAAAATTTTTAAGTAGTTCTGAATCAATGTCCAAAATAACCAAGAGAACTCAGATTATTTTCTTCTACGTTTGGCTTGAATTTTTGTTGTTCATTGTATTAAAGATTTCTGAAAAAATAAAACTGTATTTTTCTATCTCAAGAAAAAAGCATAGTAAATATGTTTAGGTATAGCCACTAAACATATTTTAAGATATATTTTTTTAAAGTATATATATTAGAAGCTTGTCTTTATTATCAGACACTAACGTCAAAAATTATTACATGTGAGAATTACTTTTGTAGTTGGCTTTACTTATTAATTTAATTATATCAGTTAAAATATGAATGTATGCTTTTAATGAACAGGTGTTCATATTCCTATGAATGCAACAATTAGGAATCAAGTTCCATTTCTGAAGTAGCAATTTCGGAGAATTATAGTGCAGTGCTAAGAGCATGAGCTCTAGAATCAAATTATTTGATTCCCTTCTTTATCAGTCCACCTCAAATGAATATGCTTCTCTTTCAAGAGTCTGATTGTCAAGCTTACTTAATTTGATTTCTTCATATGCCAGACTAGCCAGGATAGAATCTTAAATTGCCTCCACTCCTGAGATAGCTGGGCCTTCTTGCGTGCCTGGTGCCCAGTGTAATTACCATCAGTACGTTACTGAGAAAACACACACTGTGAAACTGGATGATATTTACTATTCAATATTAGTGCATGAGACTTGATGCCTAAATTGTGATCTTAAAAACATGGCATGCAAAAAGATATCCTGTGTACCTACCATAGTGTGTCCTCAGTTTTAAGAGCTGTACCACCCAAACTTTGATTCAACTTATTGTCTTTCATACTAAGGACGACATACATGTTTCAGTTTGCCAGTTAAATGATTCTACTTACAGCACGGAAAATAGTGTGACATTCCTTCAAGCCTCCCTGGTAAAAAAAAAAACATCTAATATATTAGAAAATATTTAAACTTAATCTTTCAATAGCAAGATCTTATGGAAATCCTCAGAAGCTATAACTAGAAAACTTAAATCTAGAAAAGTCAGCAGTTGTTTAGGTAGGTGTTGCCCTCAGGGCCCTGCCAATTGACTCTGTTGTCCCAGAGTTTCAGTTTTAAGGGCTATGTGTTGGTGACAAGGATATGCATAGTGAAGAGGTAGATTAGAGATTCAGAATTAAGCCAGAACCCTTAAACGGTGACATACTCTGTAGCCAAAGTGAGAAAGCAAACTTGTCATTTGGATGGGAAATGTTAAGGGATCTTTGTCTCTGGGTGGCTTGAGGAAAAAAACCAAAAAACCGCAAAACTTCCCTTGAGAATTCATAACTACCCTTCCTGGGTTGGGGACTAGAAATAATAATAATTGGTCCTAAAACCTCAAATCAGAAAATTTATTTAAAATTTATCCTCAAGTGCCTGTTAAAATGATATACAAATCTCTGGAGAGAAACATGTCCAACACAAGCCTCAAGGTAATCCCACAATAAAATTCCAGAGATGATTTCTCAAAAGCGAAAAAACACATTTATGAGACATGTAAAGAAAGAAGTAATCTTCTGTGAGAATCAACAAAATCACAAACTACAGAATGAGATCTTCATAGGCTGCAGATACCAGAATTGTCACCACAGAGTATTTCATAAGTATATATGATACATATGTTTAAAGAAATGAAAAAAGTATCAAAATTATGACTAAGGGATAAAACTCTATCGAAATGATCAAGTAACACTGAAAAAGAATATTATAGAATTTCTAGAGAAAATGCAAATATATGAAATACAAAGTTCAGGCTAAACCCCAAATTAGATTTGATGAAGAGAAAATTGAAGCAGTAAAAGAATCAGAAAAGTCATATCCAAAATGCAGAAAGAGATAAAAAACTATGGAGAACATGTTAGGAGACATGTAGAGTGAAAAGTTCTAATATTCAGGCATTCATCTAATTGAAGTTAGAAAACATGTTAGAATAGGAATAAGCAACAAAAGTAATAGGCTAGATTTTTTTAGAATTAAGGAAAATGAAAACGACAAAGTATTAACAGTGTAAGTGAATCTTAAAAATTCCAAATCAGGATAGCTAAACAAAAATTCATACTTACACGTAAAACGCAGAACACTAAAGAGAAGATTGTCAAAGCTGCGAGGGACATGAGATAGCTTACCTTCACAGGAGGGAAAATTAAACTAACAATTACCTTCTTAATGGCAGTAGTAAAAGCAAAGAGAAATAACATCTTCAAAGTACTGAGAATACCTAGCAACATAGAATTGGATACACAATAAAACCACCTTCAAGAATGTCATAAAGAATTATCAGATTCATTATCACAAGTATTTCTGTTTTACCAAAATTGATACTTATCCTGATTCTAATAATATTCAATAGTTTATTTTAATTTGTTAGTGATAATTTTAAAAATTAATAGAAGAACAAAAGTTAAAAAAAAGCCAAATAAATATGAAAGGCAAAGAACTAAAAATAAGGTGTGATGACTTAATAATATAATAAGAGATTTTCAGATTGCAAATTTAAGACAATTAGTGAGGAAAATGGTTATAGGAAAATAAGTTACCTCTTTGGAAAAAACAAATTGATCCCTACTTCATACCATACACAAAATAAATTCACATTGGATTTAGGATTTAATTATGTAAGGCAATATTTTAGGGCTTTTGAAGAAAATGTAGGAGAGCATCTTTAAAATGAGGTTAGATATGGATTTTTATCAACAAGACACAAAAATAATAAAACTAAAGAAAATAGTTAAAACCCTATTGCATTGAGATGAAAAACTTCTAATTTTCTAAATATAACGTAAAGGAAGTGCCAAAACAAACCATAACTGGAGAGAAAATATTTGCCTGATACACATTGCCATATTACTGACAATAAATTTGTATTTAAAAAAATCTATACATGCATGATATTTATACAAAAATAAGTAAAAGAAAACAAACCAGCAAATGGGGGGAAAAGAATGAAATAATGAATATATATATTCATGCAATGGATATACACATCCTGGAAAATGAATACAAAATATACATTAATTTCAAACAGTATTTAGAAGTAAAAGGTCACAAAAGAATAGACAAGCATATTAATTTACATAACGATAAAACTAAACAGTGCATTATTTAGGAAAACATGGATGTAGCATGTAATTATTAAGAAAATGATGAAAACAAATATCAGAAAATTTAGAATAGTGGTTAATGCCTCAGGGAGGAACAGCAGTTTGATTGGGAAGGAACATACAGGAGATCTCAAAGGTATTGATTATGTTTCAATTCTTAATATAGGTGTGGATACATGTGTAGTTTTATTGTTATTATTATGACCATAAAAATGTATGTACTTTTCTGTGTTTATGATATATTTTACTACATGAAAATCCCCAAACAAAGAAGCCATTTGTAATAGCCATCTTTTAAAAATTACTAATTAATTCTTAACCTTTATGCCATCATGACTGGTCCTCAACATATGGAGTAAATAAATAGGTATATGTCCAGATCAGTTCAATATTTTTTCTGTCCAAACTATACATAAGGCTCAAAGAATTATCTTGCCAAGTAAGTGAAATGTTTAGGATAATGAAACGCCTTTTGACATTTCATCAATAGTAGTATAGTTCTGCTTTAATTGATTTTAGCACCAAGCTAATTTTATGCTTGAGAAATAGACAAATTCAGGCTAAAACTTTAGCAATTCCCAATTAATTTTTGATTTATTACATTTAGTAGTGGAAGTAGTAGGATGAAAGAGTGAGCAGTGTTAACGGTTAGGAGTTGTTTACAGAGTTCAGGGAAAAGGCCAGAAAATGTGTGATCTGAGTGATTTGATGAGAGGGGCTCAAAGCTTCAAGGACTTGGATTTTAGAGATGTTCCTGTGCCCAAGAAATAGTATATATGGCTCTCAGAGGAAGAAAATTGAAAGGATTAAAGATGGAATTTAGTGGAGGAAATGAGACAAATCATGATTAATGTCAAACGTGTAAAATATAATGAGCTAGCACTTGGTTTTAGTTAAGGCATTCAATATCCACAATGAGGTTAATATCACCAAATTATAAATGTTGAAACTTAATCTCAGATGTTCAGTTATTAACCAGTAAATGTCAGAGCTATGCTGAAATCATGGTTGCAACATTCTTATCATTTAATAATATGTAAGATGCCAGGAACCATAAAAATAAAAAATGATTTTAAAAATTTAACTATATATTCTCCCTGTTTTTCACAAATATTTGAGGTACCTTTGCATTGTACACAAATTAAAATGAAATTGAAAAAATGTATAAATATATTAGGGCCAAAGAAAATTCAAATAGAATAGGAGGGTAAGGTCAAGAGAAAGTTAGAGAAGAAAATATAAATTATAGAAGAGATAAAGAAAGGATGAGGGGTACCTTTAGATCCAGCAAAATGTTTTCCTAAATAGGATAGGAGAAAGTCAGGACCAATTATAGAAGTATGTTGAAGTGTTAAAAAATAAACTTAACTTATTTGAAAAGTGTAGGAGTACCTGAGAAAAATGGAATAGGGAGAATGAGGAAATTGACTTTGGTTTTACAGCTGCAGAAAAAGAGAGAGCAATCTGGGATGTTTAGACCTGACAAATTACTTTAGACCTGAAGAATTAAAAAACTGTGGAGAAACTTCTGTTCATGTCTTTTGCCCACTTTTTAATGGGGTGAGTTTTTCTTTTTTCTTCTGATTTGTTTGAGTTCTTTGTAGAGTCTGGATATTAGCTCTTTATTGGATGTGTAGATTTTGAGTTTTTTCTCTCATTCTGTAGGTTGTCTGTTCTGTTGATTATTTCCTTAGCTGTGCTAAGGAAAATAAAATAAAATAATTTTATTTTAATCAAGTCCCATTTTTTATTGTTGTTGTAATTGCCATTGGGTCTTAGTCATAAATTTCTTGCCTAGACTGATATCTAGAAGAGTTTTCCCTACTTTTTCTTTAAAATTCTTATAGTTTCATGCCTTACATTTAAGTCTTTTATTCAGCTTGAATTAATTTTTGTGAATGGTGAGAGATAGGGGTCCTGTTTTATTCTTCTGCATGTGGCTATTCAATTTTCCCAGCACTATTTATTAAATAGGGGTTATTTTCCCCAGTTTACATTGTTGTTTGATTTGTCAAAGATCAGTTGGATGCGTATTGATGGTTTTACATCTGGGTTCTCTGTCCCATTCCATTGGTCTATGTCTCTACCTTTGTGCCAATACCATGCTATTTTGGTTACTATAGCTTTGTAGTATAGTTTGAAATCTGGTAATGTGATGCCTCCAGATTTTGAGTACGAACAAAAAAAATGAGATAAGACATTGGGTTTTCAGTAGGTCCTTAGGGTGCTCAGTTCTGGGAAGCATGCCTAACCAATGACCATTATGTTTTACATCATTTTTTTATTGAAATTTTGAAGAGATCATTTACCAGAAAAAATCTGTGGGCAAGGGGAAAATATTAGGTTGATACAAAAGTAATTGCGGTTTTAGCATTGCTGACATTTGCTGTTTGATATTGGAATACATTTTTAAATAAATGTGGTTATGTTATACATCATTTTAATGCACATTTCTCACTTTATGTTTTTTTGCTAATGACTTATTACTTGCTGTTTATATTTGTTTTAGACAATGGAAATGATGTTAGACAAAAAGGAAATTCAAGTGATTTTCTTATTTGAGTTCAAAATGGCTCGTAAAGCAGTGGAGACAGCTCACAATATCAATAGCACATTTTGCCCAGGAACTGCTAATGAACGTACAGTGCAGTGGTGGTTCAAGAAGTTTTATAAAGAGGAGGAGAGCCTTGAAGATGAGGAGTGAAGTGGCCAGCCATCGGAAGTTGACAACAACCAATTGAGAGCAATTATCGAAGTTGATCCTCTCACAACTATGCAAGAAGTTGCGAAAGAATTCAATGTCGACCATTCTACAGTAGTTCATCATTTAAAGCAAATTGGAAAGGTGAAAAGGCTGGATAAGTGGGTGCTTCATGAGCTAACTGAAAATCAAAAAAAAATCATAGTTTTGAAGTGTTGTCTTCTCTTATTGTACACAAAAACAATGAATATTTCTCAATCAGATTGTGATGTGCAAGGAACAGTGGATTTTATACAACAACCAGGTCGGTGGTTGGATTGAGCAAAAGCTGTAAAGCACTTTCCAAAGCTAAACTTGATCTGGGTCAAAAGAGATCTGGGTCACTGTTTGGTGGTCTGCTGCCCGTCTGATCCACTACGGCTTTCTGAATCCCAGTGAAACCATTGCATCTGAGAAGTATGCTCAGCAAATTGATGAGTTGCACCAAAAACTGCAACTCCTGCAAGCCGGCACTGGTCAACAGAAAGGGCCCGAATCTTCTCCACGACAAGTCCCAACCACATGTAGCACAATCAGTGCTTCCAAAGTTAGACAAATTGGGCTACGAGGTTTTGCCTCATCTGCCATATTCACCTGACCTCTTGCCCACCGACTACCAATTCTTCAAGCATCTCGACAACTTTTTTCAGGGAAAACACTTCCAAAACAAACAAGATGGAGAAAATGCTTTCCAAGATTTCACTGAAACCTGAAGCACGGATTTTTACACTACAGGAATAAGCAAACTCATTTCTCATTGGCAAAAATGTGTTGATTGTAGCGGTTTCTATTTTGATTAATAAAAATGTGTTTGAGCCTAGTTATAATGATTTAAAATTCATGGTGTGAAACCACAGTTACTTTTGCACCAAC